>JXOS01022091.1:0-13972 GCA_001015075.1 Cirrula hians
CATAGAAATAATCATTTCCAACTATATTTTTGTTGGCGTTATATTCAAAAAATCCAAAATCAAAACTTATGTCCGTCTGTGCGTGAGCACGAAAAGTGAGTAATTTTTAAGCTTGAACAATGAAATTCATTTTGTGCACAAATTTCCCAAAAAGCCAGGTCAGATGAAATCTGTTCATAAGTTTGGGTACCTCCTGCAGGTCATTTATTTCCTATTTCATGGAAGCCAAATAAGTAAACACGGTATTTCACTACCTATCACTGAAATTTACATTTATAGGTCATCGAAACGATATTGTTAAATTTCGGCAAAATCGCTCATTATCTTCGGGTACCTCTCATAAAATGTTAACTCCTGATTTCACGGAAATTACCATAAACTCCAATTGTGTCATTGCATTGACATTGAATTTTGGAATCTATGCGAATTTACGTTTTCACCACAAAGTTCTTCAATGAGTGAAATCGGATTTCGGATCTCTCTCTAATTTTCAGATCTTCGAAAGTTACTGGATTTTATATTGCTGCAAAATTTTGATGATTCCATAAAATGTATGACTAATGGATATTATGTAGTCATTTTTAACATACTTTTACGGCTATCTTAGTTTTCTAAAAACACTCTTGTTAAACCACAAAAATAGAAGTCCATCTGATGATCATGCCCATTTTCGGAACACATTGAAGTATGATTATTGCAACAAGTAAAGGAATTTTTTCGAGAACCAACTACTTTTTTGTAGCTTCTATATCCGTAAAGCATCTATATGAGTAAAGAGGTGTTCTAGTGCTACCCGAAATATTGGTTCTTAACCGAATTCCGATCCAACATTTTTCACCAATTTTGATTGAATGGCCTCAAAGCACTGGAGACAAACTCGCTTTAAGCCACTTTTACACTGCGATAATAAATATTCCATTGAACAACAACAAATACATCATGTTTATTCAATCTGATTCTGCAAAAGTTTAAGCTATCCATTTTGAGGCATGACAAGAGGAAATTCCTTAGTATTCCATTGTTGAAAGCAGAATACTGTTCAAAAAGTATTTTCACATGTTTACTTTTAAAATCGTTGGAAGAACATCAAACTTGAGGCGTGATTAATTAGATGAGCTTAAAGCAATATCGATACTTTAACTGAGAACATTTAAGGAACGTTATGTTTAGAATATTAGTTATATACCATGATGAGTCGAGTATAACTTGAAGCGTTCTTTATTTCTGTTTGCTTACTTAGAGGCAGGGAGACGTTTCTTCACCCAGAAGCCAAACCATGTTAAGGTTTTGAATTCCAGCGTTTTTACAAAAAGATGGCATATTTTTGTATGACTTCTATCAACGGCATGATTTTAGCCTTAACAGTTGTTGGTATCGTATCATTTTGAATATGGATTCAAAAAAAGGTCATTTTATTTCAGTAAAGAAAAAAAAACAGAACACAAATTGCTTAAAAGTTGTGTTATACCTAGAGTGATGAAGTCTTAAAAGCAGCACAGTGCTGGAATTAGTTTGTCAAATTTCGTAAGAAAGATGTTTCACTCAAATTCGAACCACGCTCAGGTTGGAATCGATAATGAAGAATTGAATCGTCATGAAGACAGTGTGAGGTTGGAGATAAGTTAAATATACCATAATAAGCCATTGATTATCGAATCAGATGTCTTCGAGTCGTAAAAAATGTAATCGATTTGGATATCACATGAATTAAAATTTGAGGCTAATTAACATTGTCGTCACTAGAAAATGATCAGATTCTAAGCATAATGAATCACCACAAATCACTTCAAAGACTGATATTCNCGTTGGACATAAGTTAAATATACCATAATAAGCCATTGATTATCGAATCAGATGTCTTGGAGTCGTAAAAAAATGTAATCGATTTGGATACCACATGAATTAAAAAAAAATTGATTTGAGGCTTATTAACATTGTCGTCACTATCACCACAAATCACTTCAAAGACTGATATTCATCGATATACGAATTCGTTCCCAGTTTGATGTTGAATCGCTCAAACGATACCAACCGATCTATTCAGATTTCTACTGTCCACAACTACCCAAATTGAATAAGCAATCAAAAAAAAAACGTCAAGAATGCTCGAGCAGAGACATCTTTAACACAAATCAAATATAGCCCAGAACTTGCACCATCAGATTACTATTTATTTCGAGCTTTGCAGGAATATTTGACTGGTAAACGTTTCAAAACTGAAGAGACCATAAAATCGCAATTTGATGAGATTTCTGCTTATGATGAAATGTCCCGTAGGTTGGCCACAGGTCATTGATCAAAATGGAAAACATGTCATTTTAAATAAAGTCTCGAAATTACAAACAAATTTCGCTAATTTCTAATCGGACATGCGAATAGTTTTTGAACTCATATAAGATGCCTCCATGGGAATCCTTGAAATAGAATTCGAGCACAGACAGACAGACTCGAATATAGCCCAGAACTTGCACCATCAGATTACTATTTATTTCGAGCTATGCAGGAATATTTGGCTGGTAAACGTTTCAAAACTGAAGAGACTATAAAATCGCAATTATTTGAGATTTCCGCTTAAGATGAAGTGTCCCAAAGTTGGCACAGGTGATCAAAATGGAAAACTTGTCATTGATAAATTTTCATTCTTTGTATTTAAAAGAAAGTCTCAAAATTACATACAAATTTCGCAAATTTCTGATCGATAAATCCAATTGTTTTCGAACTCATATAAGATTCCTCCACGTATATTCATACGCAGAATTCAAGATATTATCCATATTTGCTTAAGAACACATGTTGTCCTTAAAACCAATTCAGCGTCTTTGTGATCATAGTTTTTAGATGACAATGCCTGAACCAAACAAAATATTGGTGAACACTGGAGTGAACCGTTGCCGATGCGACAGCGGGTTTTTTGGCTGTCAGGTCATCGGCAGCCATTTTTTTTTGGGGACTCGTTTCATCTTACAGAGGAAAGTTTTAAATAAAGAGTAGCTCCGAATGCACTGTCCTATTGTACTCCCATTGGATAGTAAAGAGAGACGTCTCTTGATTTTCAAAATTTACAAAAGCAGGTCGAAGAGAGGCTTGGAAGAAGACATCTAACAAATGTTGTTCTAATACACAAGAATAAAGAGAACAATCACATTCATCAATACCAGACACATCTTTTAGGACTCATGCGAGGAAGTATTGAAGCATTGATACAAGTACGTATACTTATCAGCACCACTGCTGCACATTTTCCACTGTTGGCGTCAGCACTTCTGCTAACGAGCGCCATGCGGTCATATTCATTTTGCGAAAGTCATCTCTAAATATTATTTCATTATTAAACCCACAACAATTGTGCAACCAATGCATGACTCGCAAATACTAGCCAATCTTAGGTTCAAGCATTTTTAGAAGAATGACATCATTTGCATTGAGTCACAATGGCAATTCCTCAATGCTTTGCTAATACTGCACTGCGCAGCGCTATTGCGGATTTGTCATAGTTGGCCATACTCGCCGCGTGTCCAGTAACAAACATAATGACATATGCGCCTATTCATTAATCCCAAAAATGCAGAGCCATATCGCATAATGCCAAAGCAGAGTCAAGGCTAATGCCACTGCACGGGCAGCGATGCGAATTGCAAATTGATGAAATGGCCTGGCTGCCAGAGTAATGAGCCTGGCCAGAACCATTTGCCCATAACAATTTTGCCCAAAAGTAACAAATGCTCTGGCTATTGTTTGCTGCAAAATGCACCGTTAGCACAAATACAATGTCAGCGACGTACGAATAAATTCAGCAAATTCAAAAGGCCAGGCGAAGCCAATGCGAGGCTCGCAGCGTGTTTTTGAGTGTGCTCTGCTGGCACTAGTTGTTGTTGCTAGTTGAAGCTGCATAGCAACTGGTTTAGGCATTCGTCATGTTTTATTAGGTAATTGATTTTAAGTTATCGAATTATGGAAGTTGTAGCAATATAGCTTAATTGCGTAGGCACACCATATACAGCAGACATTGCGAATTGTGCGCTGTGGCACAAGCAGCTAGGCGGATTCTAATGTCTTCTAGCGCCAAATTCGTACAGCATTCATGGAAATTATGTAAATTAGCCAATTTTATACGCTTTGGGGACTTTTTATATTTGCCATAAATTATATCATTCAACGCAAATTGTTTAAGTGCAGATTAATCATACACAATGGGTACCTCAAAAGAAGTAATTTCAAAATTCCAGCAAACAAAATTAAAAGATCTAACAATTATTTTTCCATATGCCAAAATCAGTATCTCTGCAAGAATTTAAAGAACGGAACATGAAACAGTGCACTAAGGTATATATCGCGTTGCCTAGGCGCTTCTTAAGTGCATTGCTGTAGATTTGCTTTCGAAACATGCAACGTAAATCTTGACCACCTTCGCCGCAAGTGTCCTGCACTCCTTTACAACGTAAACCCAGTCTTTGTTGTAAAAATCTGGTGGAAATAGTGCACTGCTCGGTTTTACAGAACAAATGAGTCAAAACCAAGCAGAAAGTAAACTGTCCAATAGAATCACAATGAAGCTTCGGTATTTTTTGCAATGAATGCAATCATCCTATATTTTACCACAATGGGTTTAAAAGCTTCAAAATGCTTTGCGCATTAAATAGATGGCCCTCCCCCCCACCACCCAATTTACAAGAAATTTCCAGAATCTNGGAGGGTCATCTACCAACCACCCAATTTACAAGAAATTTCCAGAATCTTAAAATTTCTACGGAATCAACGTTGCAACATAAAATCCCAATAATTGGTCAGTGATGCCGTAGAAATTCCAGCTGGGATGGTTGACAATTTCGTGGATGGCCATTGCTTAGCGCTGTCATAAGGACGTGATATTGACTTATCGGTTAAAACATGGAAATATCTCACCTGGATACATACTACTCACGCTGGTGCACTCAAAAGTTGCAATCTGCTGCTCGCAGCTGCACAAGAGTGCCGAACAGATTGCTTCATGGCAGCACAGTCAAGACACGCGATCATTTGGCATGGATCTTTCCGCTTGGTTTGGAGCTACTCTGCACTTTATATGGCCGTCTGCATACAACGACAATACTAGTGATTATACGGCAAGGACATCTACAGAACTTGATCACCACGCTGCTCGCGATCCGTATGATTGTCTATCTACATTTTTAGAACGAAAAGGCATGGATGAGTTATTGGACTATAGCACTTTACAGTTTTGAATATAAGTAAAAGGATTCAACTCCTCTTTGCAAATTTGCTCTTTTAAAATCGTACAACACATTACGGATATACCTGCCCAATACAGCAAAGGTTGTCAATAATTGGAATATCATATCTGCTGTCAGACCCTCATAAAACGCAATGCCGAAATTCTGATTAATAAGAATTTTCCAAAAAATGGAGTATAAATATTCAAATATGCCGGAAAGTTTAAAAAATCGGTAAAAAGAATATTAATACCATTTTTCCATGACCCAGATGCAGTCATATTAAAAAAATGGTTCGACTATCATTGAACTGTCATGGTGTACTACGATACCGTTAGAGAGTCAACTTGAAAAATACTAACGGTCCCAAAATACATTATTACATGTCATTTATAGTTAAAAAATAAATTTTCAGGATGACTCTACAAGGACTGTTATGTACTCATGACAACAGTACCATTTATCAGGTATACCCAGTAATGTTGGACTGTTTGGCTGATCTAGCACTTTACAGTGAGCTTCAAGGAATCTAACTTGAGTGTCGGTTCAGCATTTCAATTTAGTACCCGTGGTATCATATGGCGTGTAATGTTAGCTTAACATTGAACCCTACCTAGGTTTGATATAAAGTCCACCTTAACTCGACAGTTGTGCTACTATAACTACTACATTGCAGACAGTTCTCTACCATATAAATTGTATGCAGTAACTTACCTAGAACCGCGAGACACTGGACACAGAGGAGCTGCACCTAAGCCATATATGCAGCGACTTTAAGCGATATCTCATAAATTTCAGGAACCCTGAGATGTAAAGAAACCGAATTTAAGTACTGCGTGTTTCTACGGCAGACGTACAGACCAACGTACGTCTGGTTTAGACACTCTACTTCATTCATCATTCATTTTGGCGTTCTGGGAAAACCTACCATCTACTAAATCTCCGTGCTCACAATCATAATCAGAAGGCCATTTAAACACCGTTTCAGTGCAACGTTTTCTTATAGGCTGACATTGACATTTATATTCCGATTGCATTAAGGCTCATCCGGATGAATCTAAATTCAATTTTCATGACGCTAATGAAGTGAGATATGCGTGGTGAAGTAGTTACGAACAGCCAGCCTTTTACGAATCGTCATCTCCCATTTCATACGAGAAATGCCTTGAAACCATTAATATCCTTGGTAAGTCATAAATTAATGGGTCTGCTATTTTTTAAGGAATCAGACCCGTTAATTTACCATCTATTTCAGTTATCATCGTTAAAATTTTCTGTTAGAGTTGCAAAATTAAAAGAGAGCATTATCATTTAAAAAAAAAAACATTAAATTTAGTATTAGTTTTTACACTTTACTACTTTTTCGGTCTTTGTATAGCCTGTAATTGCTTCGGAATATCGAATCTTGCCAACTTCCTTTACGAGCTAAGTTGTCTAAAAAGTTGTATTTGTACGCACATTTGCAGTTACTGGAGTTATCTATGATATCGATCAAAATGATTTCATTTTAAAATAAGCATTAACAGTTGAAGTGACCAAAACGCCTAGCGAATAAACAAGATTCGTATCACCGCAATATAACTTCATGTCCTTTACACACTCCCTGAATATCAACTATTTCAACAAACGTGCTAGCACTTTTACTGAATCCTTGAATCTGACTGAATCTTCACAAACTATACTTGTCGCCAATGAACTTCACAAAGTCTATATTAGTTTTGGTGAAACGGTTGTAAGACACAGATTGAAATATATATAGTGATTTTTCGCAATAATAAACAGAGGAATTGATCTCCATATATCCGTCTATCTATAACCAAAATCTAGAAAGAAGGGTTAAGCTATATTTACCAAATTTGGCACACGTATTGAATGGAAAAATCTAAGATCCAATTAGGCAAAGATTCCATCTAAATTTTGCATACCTTGTGTACTACTTTGTGTTAGCAATAGATGGTTTTCGACAAATTTACCCACAATCACCAATCAAATTGAACGAAGTTTCACTTTTGAGTGAAAACGAATACGAGCTATGCGCCTTCCGAAATTGTGCATGATTGAGGTAGATGTAAATTAGACCTACCTCCGGTTATCTATTCAGTAGTTTTTTTTAAATATTGGAAACCGAATTTTTATTTTTATCAGCCGAAGCCAACTGCAACTTTCTTAAGCTCAGTTACCACTCCCTGAACCCATTCTCAGCGCAATTTTCATTGGTTTGTTTTTACCGATAATTGAAGTAAAACATTTGAGCAAACTATGAAACAACATTGATTGACCGATAATATGGACGCACTTCCGCGCGATCTATAGCAACGCAATTGAACAGATAGCGTCGACTTTAACACAGGCCTGGGGCAATCGAATATTGCTGCCATGTATGCGTAAATAACAGTCATTTCATAGTTGTTGTTGATTGTTTTTACAAGAAAAATTAATCAAATATTAGATTAGTAAAGTTTAGTTTCATGTGTGTTTCATATATCTCTACAAACTAATTGAGCTTCTAACACCCCAGTTTAAAGGCTTTATATAAAATAAAAGTTCTTTAAATGAAATCGGCAAGTAGGTATATAATATGAAAATATATCCAAAATATCTCCGGAAGCGTTTGTAACTTATTTTTTATTGCTAACGATTTGTCTCGCGCCGATGGTGGTGATGGAATACCAGCTTAAAATGTTTTTAAAAGGAAATATCAGAACCTTGCGGTTTAATATGTACGACAAAACACACCGTAGATGTTTATATTCAAACTTCTCATATTTACCTCTATCTGTATACTTTCTTTAAATGAAATTGGCAAGTAGGTAAATAATATCTAAATACATTACAAATATCTCCGGAATTGTTGGTACATTTTTTTTATTAGTACCGATTGTACTATTGCCGATGGTGGTGATGGAATACCAGCTTAAATTGCTTTTCAAAGGAAAAACCAAAATCTTGCGGTTTGATCTGTACTGAAGGTAAGGATTAGTTCGATAAAACACACCGCAGGTGTTAATATTAATACTTTTCATATCTACCTTCCTCTGTATACTTTCATTATTAAGAATTAGAAACGTCTTATCATGCAGTTAACCCTGATATGCCACGTGGAAACCATTAGTTGAAGTTCTACAGCTTGTCATGCTGCAAAGGCTGCTTTTTTTCTAGATAACTCTCAAAAGGCTCCAATAAATATAAGCAACTGGCATTTTTAAGTATTAATCAATTGGAAGATTGCCAGTTTTCAAATACATTCAAGCTCACAACATAACTGCTCGTTATAAAAATGCTGAATATGCTGAAATTTGAAATTTAATATTTTACTTTACGTTTAAAAATTGCTTTTCCAACAGCTTCTAGTGCCTCTAATGTAGCATTATTACAGTCGGAGTTCCAAATGAAAAATGTATGATTATTGCTGCCCATTCATCATGGCCAAACAAACAGTTTCCACATTTTCTTGATTTGTTGTTTGCCGCATATCAAATAGCTTCATCATTCGCCGCATAACAAATACTGCAAGTCCAGCGGTATGTGCTCTGTGCTGGAGTAACAATGATTACCCAATGACCAATTTAAAGTTTGCACAACAAGTACAACTGACACTGGCAGGCGATTTGAAATGAATGGTTAGCATTTTTGGTTGTTAATCATAACAATTGCAACCTGGTTGAAATAACTGTGCTGTCATATCTGTTATGGCATCAAATGCGCCGCGAGGCGGGCACACTCAACTTCATTTCTTCTTTGCGCATGTTTAGCCGCCTAAAAAAGTTCGCGAGAGCGCTCACTTCAAGTTAAAATTCTAAGCAAATAGCTTAAAGAATAAAACAGCAATGGCACTGCCTCCATAACGCGCGAAGCCATGAAATGTATATTTTGGAAGAAAAAAGANCCTCCATAACGCGCCAAGCCATGAAATGTATATTTTGGCAGAAAAAAGATAGAATATAAAGAGTGTGTCATNGAAGCCATGAAATGTATATTTTGGAAGAAAAAAGACAGAATATAAAGAGTGTGTCATGCGAATATGAAAAGACGTGCCGTAGTAGCACAAATGCTAGCATATAATACTCTGAGACATCCTTTATACTTCCTTGACATTGCAAAAGACTTCATGATCTTCACCCAAGCGTTTAGCTTTAGATTTTGGCGAGCATTACTTGAAGTAATACTACGTGCCCCAGTATAGCAATTGGTGCAGTACCCATTCCTCTGATCTATATTTTGAAAATGCGTGTGTCCACAAATCTTTGCATTAGCATGCGATAAGATGCTATCTAATGTTCTCTGTGAAGTCTTGTGGCTGTACATAGTATAATTGATGCGATCTTATCAGTATGAGTTCAAATATGGGAAAATGTCCATCGCACAGATCTTCACACTTCGCCAAATGTTGAACAACACGCTGAAGTAGAATATCAACACGTATCCGCTTTTCGTAAACTTTAACGCTACTTGTGACTATCCGAACGGAGATACCAGACAAACAAATAGGGAAACACCCAATGTATTGTCAGGGTAGGGATTAAATAGACGAAGCGTTTTTATGCCAAAGGCGGCTGCTGATAGAGAAAATTAGGTTTTCTTCGGGTTTCACACAGAATGACACAATATTGTATAACACCGTGATACTTCGCCTATGCCGACGGAGTGAACATTATGGGGAGATGTGGTTAATAACATATACAGATTCATTGGAGATGAACAGAGTGCAGCCAAAGCGATGCAATGATTCTAACCCAGAAGACTCCATTGTTATCGAAAGCTTGAATTTTTAATTGGATATCGACTTCGGTTTAAACATGAAAAGGAATACCAGCCTGGACATCATACGTAAGAATGATCTTGATAGATGTTGCGCCCAAGGTCTCTATTGATTTTAGGCTATAGAACGATCATGCCATCATATTTGACGACTAACGTTCTAGCTTTATGGCGACACAGCGTTGATATTTATGAGATGTGAGGAGCGGGTATTGGTTGATCTCGAACACGAAAACCTTTGTAGGATATTCTACTGTGAACTACTGTAAACTAAAAGGAAAATAAACTAGCTTGCCAACGATTCGAAAGCAAAATATTTTTATGTTGGCAATACTGATAGTGACATCTGTGCCACATCTAAATTTGAATTTCATCATTAGTCATATGTGTACTCATATGTTTTCAAAACGATTAAAAGTAATTTTAGGGCCTTCAGTGAGTCAACTTTGTTATAGAAAAATTTTTATAAGTGGTATAAAGAAGTCTGAGACCACGTTGATGACTAGGAACGCTCCGGATGACCATCAACGTAAGCTGATGAGCATCACGGAATTGGTGGAATTTGTCAAGGAATTGGTGCTCAAAAATCGTCAATTGACAATTAGAGACGTTTTTCATACAGTTAGCATTTCAATAGGATCAGTTCAAACAATATACATTTAATTTCCACGATATATTTCGAGAATTTTTCGTCAAAAATTCCACTCATATCGTTCCGCAACCGCCTTATTCACCTGACTTTGCTCCATCTAAGTTTTTATTCTTTCCCATATTCTTAAGACCGGTCCTGAGACAACGCTTTGAATCTGCTCAAGAGATTGGACGTGAATCACAGCGTGGTTCGGAGGCTATACAGGGAAACGACTTTATGCCATGCTTCGAGGAAATGGAATAAACGTTGGCATAAGTGCATTGTATTAGAGGGATATAAAATGGATTTGTATGACTTAATTTCAATTGCTTTAACGAAATTCACAATACTTTTTGTACACAGTAGATGTCTCCTTACTACGATGATGGAAAATGGCGTATACGATGTAATCAAGAGCTGTATGAAATCTTCGGATAACTTGGCATAGTCAAGCGAACTAAAATCCAGAAATTATATATAATTATACATATTATTATGTTATTATATTTTGTCCCTTAAATCACAAAAAATGGATTTTGAACTATGTGAGCACTCAACACAACTATTGGGGAATACAAAAACTTAAGCAAGTACTTTCTGATTTTTGCGATTTTCTTTTCTTACTTTAATCAATTCATAAATAGTCTTGGCTGATCTTGTNGAACTTAAGCAAGTACTTTCTGAGTTTTGCGATTTTCTTTTCTTACTTTTATCAATTCATAAATAGTCTTGGCTGATCTTGTGGAACTTAGATGGATATTACATTTGACCGAGAACTCGCAGAGCCTGAAAACATAAAAGTGAACAGGCTGGCATTTGCTTTTGAGGCTTATAAAATAGGGTCAGCTTCCATATGTACTAGCAGTAAAGTGAAGTGCTGCAAAGGGCTACGCCAGCAACCAACTAGCCAACCAATTCATGATATTGCTGTTTTCAAAATCATTTATTAATTTCGCCGATCGATAAAAGAGGGCGTTGCTCGCTATTAGCTAATACTTTTTTTTGATATGTTGGTGCACTCTTCAGATGAATGAATTTTTTTAAATTTTTCAATTAATTCTATGAGTACAAACGTCAATTCATAACTTAGGATAAGACTTGACATGAGACACGAAAGATTTAAGAGTGATAGCTTCTCCGAAACGATTTTATTTCCAGAAGTTGATCGAGATGAGTTTCTTCGTGGTACGTAAGAAATTTTGTTAGTGGATTTCATGCAAATTGTTAATTATATTAAATTTAGAGTATTACTGAAACCTCTTAGACCAGCAGCAGTAACAAATTTTTGAAAATAGGCACGGTTTGTATAAAAAGAAAATGCGAACACTACACCATGTCACAGGAGCGTTTTGATAATGGCTGAAATTATTAAATTATTTTAGTTCGAATTGTTAGATATTTTACCGTTTGCATGCGTGTAATGCATGAGAATTTTGACTCGATGATAGAGTGCAAAATTGGAATGTCATGGAACGCCCGATGTGTCGTGAGAGTTGGCACTGAGACAAGGTGATTCAAATTCTGTGTCATAGAATTTGAGAAATGCGAAATAATGTGTGCACTGGATTAAAACCACACTGGCACAATCTTCTGCAAAAGTTTGATGCCTCTCGCGTGCGCTGATTATGTGGACATCATTTGTTGAAGTAAAAAGAAAGTTACAGATGCTTTTTCCAAATTTATTGACGAAACACACAAGATGGGTGTAACGTTAGCGATGAATACTTTGTATCGCCATATAAAGATTCTAACCTATTAAAATCTGTCGAAATGGAAAACGTGAGGCTTGCAGTGTTTAAGGACTTTGTCTACCTTAGCTTCAGCGTAAATTTCATAATAACATCAGTCTCGAAAACAAACGTAGGATTACTCCATCAAGCAGGTGTCACTTTAGGCATACTAAGCAATGAGTAAAAGAGCCCTCCCGTGTCAAACGAAAATAAAACAAAAGGCATAATGCCTATGCAGCTATACGACGCTGAAGTTTTGACGGTTACAGAATCTGATAAGTATACACCGGGTGATTTCGAGAGGAAAAACCTACGGTAGATATTTTAACAATGCCGAATTGCACATCCGGTGCAATCTCGAGCTATGTGAAATATAAGATGATGTTGAAATAGTCACACGAATTAAAATTCAGCGGTTACGTGCAGCAGCACGTAAAGTGTTCGATTGTTATTCGAGAGATTGTCTTATGTTTGGTACCGGCTAAAGAGCCATTGACCAGGTACATCCGGGTACAAGGCGCCCGGTCGGCAATAACTTTCGTTCTGTACCAATGTGAATTCTGTGTATGCAGTTTGCCACCACCTTGGTTGGGTGTGGAGCCTACTCAAACTCCAACCTTTTTTGCTACCACAGCGAACACGTTTCAGCCAACAGGCTCCTCACCAATAACCAGTCAAATCAGACTGTATGAGTTGAGAAACGTACCACATAGTGTCTGATTACCTGTTTGGGGGTACTGGTTCCCGTGTGCCAGACAACCTCTAGTCGGGCTCGCCTTCCCATGTATGTGCTCGGATACCGAGAACGAACATATTCCGACTTTAAGTTGGAACCACACAGTTCCCCCTAGTTTTTTGTGGAAACTAGGATAAAACCTCTACCTCTGTTTGTGCTTCACATACACCATCTTGCGCTGNGGATTTTAGGATAAAACCTCTACCTCTGTTTGTGCTTCACATACACCATCTTGCGCTGCGACAACAAGCGTTACGGTTGACACGCAGGTGTAGCTTCACACATAAGGGCACTCAGTTGCAAGAGAGAGCTGGTACTCGCAGAAGAAGAAGCTCAAGTCTGGTAGGACTGACCCAGTTCTTCTGATGTTCCAACGCCAAGAATTCGCAACTGGCGCCAAGCTACAAAACATCGTAAAGAATGGCAAAGAATGATTGAAAGACACAAGGGCCACAAGGTTGTAATGGNGTAAAGAATGGCAAAGAATGATTGAAAGACACAAGGGCCACAAGGTTGTAATGGCCAAATAAATAAGTAAATATATTTTATATAAGATAATATATGTATATAAATATATTTCAGTGTATTTCAAAGTATAAAATTGTGGCTTTCTGTCTGGTAATTTAGTAAATTAGTTTTTGGATGATTCGCCATGTTACAATTAAAGGTTTATTGGCTTTTTCATACAATACCGACAAAGCCGAACGCAACGAAGAGGAAGAAAATAATTAAACATTTAAAATTTTTATACATCCTATCAGAATACATATTCCGCTGTCATCAGCAGGAATTTATCTGTCCGTCCGTCTATATGTAAGCAAAATATAAAATGAAGAAAAAGTGAGCTAGAGTTACGAAATTCGGTACAGATTCGAGGAAAAAATATTATATCAATGTTTGAATTTGG
>JXOS01022132.1:433-12876 GCA_001015075.1 Cirrula hians
TTTTTTTTTTTTGATTTTGTTTTCATTTGCGGCAACAGTTTTAGCGAATATGCGTACGTGTTTGTAATTTTCATGTCATTGTTGCATCGCGCCACCGTGAACAAAATTTTCATGGGTGATCTCAGCACCTGTTTATTTAATTTCAGTTCCACGCTGAATATTTTCTTAATTATGTTCACAAAATTTTCAAATAAACCAAATATTCTTTAATTTTTTTTTGTGTAACTGAGCTTACCCTGCTAAGGATGGTCTTTGGAGGGTGGTCAAATTTATCTCATTGAAAGAACCATTTGCAAGAAACCCGAATTTGAATGTATAAAATTAAATTTTTTTTAAATATTCACTGAATTCCGGGTTACCCGAAAGATTTCATTGGTTTACTAAAAGGCTTAAGTATATAGACATGTATATAATAATATTAATTATTTATATAAATAAATAAAATAAATGATCTGACAGTCACCCAACCGTATCGTTACCAAATAAGTAACCAAAATATTTTTAAGGCGTAGTTCAATAAAAGAGTAGAATATGATGTTAACATTAAACCCATTAAAGTAGCAATTATATCCAAAATTACATTACACTTCAAGGAGATCTCCGAAAAATTAGCTTTTGAAAGTTCGTATCTACAGCATTAAAATTATAAACAAACTTTTGGATGAATACCAACCATTCCTTTGTTTGCGCAAAGTGTTTCCAAGTAATTTTCAATATTCAACGCTAATAGCGTAAAAAGCAGTTCTTCTAAACTTTTACTTTCAGTTAGGGCTCCCGTCCCACTACCAACACTACATCCAAGTATTTGGACCGAATTGAGCGTGATGTGATCAACAATTGAAAGACTTGTGGTGTTTTGGTGGTGTTTGGTTTGTTCAAAGTTTATCAAATAAAACATCGATTGGGTGATGNGTTTGTTTAAAGTTTATCAAATAAAACATCGATTGGGTGATGTCACTCTGTCTGCCTTAGAAGCCGATNTGGTGTTTGGTTTGTTCAAAGTTTATCAAATAAAACATCGATTGGGTGATGTCACTCTGTCTGTCTTAGAAGCCGATAACTTGAGTGTATTTTGCAAACTGAGGTCATGTTCATGAACGTGTAAAATTGATCAAAAATAATCTTCGTTTTATTCCAAAGTTTTTTGTTTTACAACATCAGTTTTCGCAGTAATTGATCGTGTATTTCGTGTATCTCCCCAAAAACCCCTAAACATGAAAAATTTATGCCATTTTAATTGATGCAAATAAAGCAGGTTGATAATATTTAAATTGGTAGATTTGAGCTTCCGTGCGACATTTACGAGAATGTCTAAACTTTAAACCTGAAAAAGCATTTTTTTGATCATTCCTTTTGCTAGTTCCATTGATGACATCTGATTGTAATAAAGACAAAAAAGAGATGAGCACTAGGGGAAATTCCTGAACAGGCTTCCAAGGAAATGTTCAATTAATCATAATTTTAAAATTAAGATGGAAGAGCTTTTTTCTGATATATATTTATGCGCTTGATATTTCATATATCCAACTCCACGTAAAAAAGTCCAAAATTTTTGTTGATGGGTATTCTGAAGTCAGAGCAATATAATATATAAATTTTTTATCTATCTTGTGTTTATAAAGCACATTAGTTTCGACGGTATTAATTTAAAGAAAACATAATTCAGTCATTCATATAATTTGAATACTAAACGAACTACTGATTAGATAAATTATATTTAATTTACAATTAAAATGTATTTTACGCACGTCTCGAATTATATTGGCAAAGTGTATATGATTTGTGGTCATACGTTTGTCAGACCCAGAACAAGTGATAGAAGATCTACCAAAATGTATGTTAATATGATCAACATCACCACAGGAATTTATCTAGCCATGTGCATCCGTATATCCGTAAGCACAATCTGAGCTACAATTACCAAATATGGCATACATATTAAGATTTTTGTAGTATAAACAGGTACTTAGTGGCAAAGTTGTGTCCAAAAACTGAGTGCAAAGTTCATTTCGAAATAAAATTTATAATTACAATTACCTTAAATTTGCAAATAAGACAAAAAAATCATGGTCAGTGCATTCTTAATGTAAAATAACACAAAAAAAAAAAAAAAAAATTTTCGAGAATTTCATATGAAATATGTTCAAATTTTTAGTTTTGAAAGAATTTCCCGGAATACGCGANGACAAAAAGTGCTGAAACAATACATAAATCATAAAATAATACGAAGCCACATATTTAAATACAATTACTCACAAGCAAAATAACAAAATTAAATATTTCTTAAAGCAAATAATAATAAAAACAGATTATTAGAAAAAAATGATGTGTGTTAAGTTAAAAACGAGGGCCTCTGTGACCAACAAATATTTTTTTCTTTTTATTTCGATTGTATTTGCAATATGAAAAAAAAAAAAAAATAGTAACAAAACTTAGAATATTTTATTGGCAACATATCAAAACAATTGTACGCACAAAATTAAGGAAGAAAAATTACACAAAGGAAATATTCATACACATATAAACATGTAAAAATACGAACCCATCGCAAGGCCCAATGGATTTTCGAGAATTTCATATGAAATATGTTCAAATTTTTAGTTTTGAAAGAATTTCCCGGAATACGCGATTTACTGGCATAAACTAAACCATCATACTCTAAAAGAAAATCGAATTCAGAACCAACTTTTTCTAGGGTAGTCCATGTTGTTCCTTAAATAAGACATCAATCATAAAACTTTAGTCACGATGGAATTTATCCGGGACTATGCTTAATTTCATAGTTTGATTTTTTGGTAAAAAAGACATCACAAAATTAAGTTTAAGTTAATGTCTTTGTATATTTTAATTTTAAACCAATGTTTGAAAGATTTTCTCCATGTTCTTCTTGGTTAACAGAGGTTCTTCAAGGTAACAGAACGAAATACTGTTAACACAAAAAAGTTTTTGAGCTAACTAAAAGTACTACTATACTAATACAGCTTCAAATACGCGCGCTAAGCAGTGAATTTGTCGTGGGTTCAGTAGCTGTAAAGTAGAAATGAAGTAGATAAGTAAAATTATGAAAATTATTCTACCTCAGTTTACTACACTTTACCTTTGCATAACAATTCTGCTAGATGTACATTTATTTAATTCTTAATTTACAGTTCTTACTTGACTTAACCTCACTTTACATATACATAAATGGTATTCAAGCGTACATAATTGTTATTAAATTTTGTAATAACATGGATAATAGTAGCACCTAAACGTGCATGATTGATCACACCTATGTGCTCCCAGCTCCTTCATAAAATTAGATTTCATTATAATCAATTAAATTCAACGATTTTTCATTATTGAGGTCAAATAAATAAATATTTTCAATGAGATTACTAAAAATGGACATGATTGGTGAAAATCGGACCTATTTTCGGTAGATCCAATAAATGTTTTTTATTAATTGGAGAAATATTTATTTCTATCTGTACTCAAAAATATGGAAGCAACGTTTGCCTGACAGTCGGCTTTAGCTAACTTTAACTTTCCTATTTGTCTTTAAATTGCTTTCTGATTTTTGTCTGTGAATGAAAATTTGAGCTAAACGTAGTCGAAGTTGTGTGAATATAATTTTTATTTTATATTATCAACATTTCAATTGACATTATTTCATATATATAGTATAATGTTTTCGTTTAAAGTGTCACAACTAACTAATTATCAATTACTTCCAGCCAATTTACATTTCATTTTATATATTTACATTTACATGAAACGAAATGTATGATTTAATGCAAATGATAAATTTCATTTCAATCACTTTTTTAAAGCTCATAAATGATGCACTAACTATTACCGTGCAACAAGCCCATTTTGCTGTGGACCTTTTTAATTTTATTATACCGTCTCTTCTATTTCTTTGCAGTATGCACTTTACGTTTTTCAGTATTTCTCCAATGCTAATGCATTTCAGACGAATTTTTTTAGAATTTTTGTTGTTGTTGTTGTTGTTGTGACAAATTCAATGGAATGCGGTCTTTTGCTCATTGTTGTGCACGGAACTGTCACAATAACAAATGTTTGGTGCCCCATTAATACAACAAGAAGAAGAAGACGTGCATAAGCAACAGGCGCAGTAATTGCAATGACTCATTTCCTACTTGACACATGAAAAGTGTCATCATTGTTGTTTCTTGCCAGCTAACGTTCCGCTGCTTAATCGCACTAACAACAACATTAACACTCAGCAACACACACAAATGACTGCAACAATGTAACTGAATATAAATATCCCGCAAATACAACGTCGGCAAGCTGGGAATTTTATGCAGGTTATTTAAAAATTTGCGTGCTTTTCTAAATTTTGCTTTTTTGAGCAGTTGCTTAACAACTTTTTATTTCTTATAATATATTTTCAAAATTTTTTTTGTTGAAAGTCTCTCTCATAAAACTACAACGAACTATCATCAATCACAGTAAATTAAATGTTAATGCCGCAATGATTATTCACAAATTTGGTGTACGGAGACTAACTACAGTTGCTGAGGTTCCTGCTAAATTAAATATTTTATTCAAATTTATTACATCGTTTTATGTCGGAATACAACTGGCTATACCGAAATTGTGCTGCGTCAATCATTGATGTTTGATTAATAAAAAATGTTGATTGTTTGAATACTTGAAAAGTAATAAGTTCAGTTATGGATATGCTTACATCCATTCATAGTTTGATAGTCACATATCAAATAATTTTCAATTATATATTATATTTTTTTTAATAACGAAGCCAATGCAATTGGTAAAGTACGTTTGTAACACACAGAACGAGTGATCGTAATTTTTAAATATTTTGTTTTTGGCACAGTTAAAAACCTACCCGAAAATTCTCGACAATTATATCACCTTTTGTTCAAAAAATCCAGGTGCCCTTCGAATTCTACTGCAATTTGGTGTATAGTTACTTCCAATTTCACGGAAACTAGAATAAAATCCAGATGTTTCATGGTATGCTACAGAAATTTGGTATGGAAATTCGGGTCTTTTGCAAAATATTCTAAAATTTCAGGGAAATCGGTCAACAAATGTGTGTACCTCCCATAAATGTTTTAGATACTCATAAATTTTTGGTATATCTTTACATGTTATTGAAATTTTTTAATTTCGACATTTTCCCGTCGTTTCAATTGTACAACTTGATCAATGTTCCATAGAGTGAGTGCCATTCCCTTAATTGGAAGTTAATTAAATTTTGAATTGCTGAAATGTATTATAAACTTTCATATTATATACTTTCACTTTGTGTGTGCGAAGAATCTGTCAATAACCCCTGATTTTAATGAGTTGAGCATTAACACCAGTCATTACATCGGCAGTTTCTGAAACTTGTAGTAAAGCGTTTTTCGCATATTGTCAATTTGCACAAAATCAGTCAATAACTTCATAAAGTCGGACCCACAGAATTAACATAAAACTGTTTATGTAAAAGATATTTTTTATATAATAACAGTCTTAAATTAATCCAGAAAAATCCGTTTATCAGATCCAAAATTTGAGATTTTCAAAATATTATGTATAATATAATATAAATGTACATATATATCTCGGCCTTCGCGGATTGTAACTTTCTTACTTGTGTTTCTCTGCATTTCTTTTTTCTTTTATTATTGCATTTGTTGGTAATGTATAAGTTAAATATAAAATGATAATTAGTTAACTTTTGAAAACAGTTTCTCGATATAATCTGCTGAACTTTGTTCACGAAGCAAAAAACTTAAAAATTTCATTTATCAGAATACTCATTGATGCCAGATTCTACTACTATATTTAAAGATTCTATTGCTTAGTTGCAAGCAAACAAAAAGGCCAATTAATGACAGTTAAATTGAATTAAAGGCATTCCATACCAATTCATACGTCGCGCATATCTTTTGAAATCGTTTCTTTTTCTGGTTTGTTTCCTCTGAGACTGACCAAGGCGACAAAACTACCGAATCAAAAACGAGTTACATTTGTGGAGATTTAGATCTCCGAAAATTAATCTATCCTTTTATGTAATAGCAACAACAAAAAAGAAAAAAAGAAAACTACGAAAGATAAAAAAATGGACCGAAAAAGGTAAATGTGAAGGCAAATAATAAATAAAATATTATCTTTAATAAGGATTAAGTGCGACAATTTTTGCCATTTGGGTGTAAGCAACCTGACAAGACATGTGCTGCTCATATGAATTTTCTTCGGTAAAAGAAATCTCCAAAATGTGGCTTGATTTTGGTTAAATGTATAGGATACAGAACAAATTCAAAAAATACTATCCTATGTGTTAGCGTTATGATCAATTATATGTGTGAAAAACGTTGGAGCATAATTTAAATAATCATAACACGAACTTTTCAGAAATGTGCCTTCATTTGTGTTTAATACGAAGTTTTGAAGTTAATAATGACACACAAACGCCAATACAAATTGATATTCTTAAACAATTAAATGTTTGAATTAACGCAATCATTTTTTAATTTACTCTATATGTACTACGCAGTTTTATAAAAATTAATGAATTCTCCGAAAACTCAAAAAAGATTTAGAAATATCGAATCGTTGAAGCTTTCATATGTATGAAATAGGTGTGTACCAGCTGTCCCAGCGTCAAGATACAAATGGGTCGATATGAATTTTTTTCTTTTGATTCATTGCTTTAATATCTGTCGAACGTATTTAGTATACATCAAGTTATCCAGAAAATGATTATTTGAGGAAGTCATTCACAGAGAGGGTTGCTTGTCGATATGTAAGGTAATCATGATCCACGCGGAATTGCGTACAATATTGCATGAAGATGACACTTTGAGTCTGAAACAGTTGACTGAAATTTTAAAATCCAGAACTAACCTTTTTTGACGGCTTAAATGCTATATGAAAGATCCAAAAGATACATTTTGCTTCAAAGACGCTTACATCGAAATGTTACTGGCATTGAAAAATAGATTAATATTTTGTAATTTGAAGTAGAGAGAGTATTCATAAAGGCTCACCTCCCACTGTTATTTTAAATTGCGTAATGTACTCAACTGCACTCACGCTGTGCATTAGAAAGGAAAGTTTATTACAAAACAGAAGTGAAAGTGGAGGCAGAGTGCAGCTATCAAATCTCTCCTTAACCAAGTGTTCATGTAATTTAAAAATAAAAAAGACCTTTCAATAAAGAATACTATAATTTTCAAGTAAAGTTAAGGAATGTGTTTCAATTTATCGTTATTTAGAGTGCAAACTACACATTTTCAGAGGAACAAGTCGGCTACATCATACCAATCAGTCATTCAATTTATAGGAGCATGAAAATGTACCAAATTTCGGTTACTTCCAATCAGAAAACCGGCATTTACCCAATTAAGTAAAATCGGGGATAAAACGCCTTTACCAAGGATCGCAAAAGTTTAGACTGATTTTGTTCATCTCCTAGAATAATATGACAATAACGTAAAAACGTCCATGTAACAAATTTCAATAGCTTGCGATGAAACACCTATCTTTTATGCATACTCGAAATCGGAATTAAATGTTCTATGCTTGTTACTCAAACTAATTAACCCTTTTTGTTCAAATTGTACAATGTTATGGCATCCAGCTAAGAATTCATCCAACCTTATTTCAGTACAATGTGAAATGTGTGTGATTAAACAGTCGACTTTTATGCATATTATCGTGAAATCGAAAGTAAGTTTTCTATCGGAGGTACCCGAAATTATGGAATGATATGGCCCATTTGCGAACTAGAATAATTGAGCTTTTTACAAATTCTCTTCATGAATATAATTTCGTTATTCTAGCTCAAAAATTAGACAGACTGAGATTCGGTTATGGGTATTTAGCCTTTTGTTTTTATACGCATCAGTCATACACTGAGGTTATTATGTAGCTGCCATAGAACGTTTGCTGCCAATTTCACGGAATTCAATAAAAAAAAACCTTCATTGCGTTAAATTGATATTAAGTATAAAGGGAGGTTTGGATGATGGCCACCAAATTGCAAAATTTCAGCAAAATCGGTCAATAATTACAGGCAGCTCCCATATAACATTTTTTCCCGATTTTACGGAAATCAGCAAACACCATGTGCTTTCAAACAATGATAACTTCTAGCAAAATCGGTGAATAAGTTCGGATACGGGCCATGGAATGGTTCATGCTGATTTCATACAAGTAAACTTGAATTGCAGCTTTTCCATTGGATGCTAATGAAATGTGTTGCTTAGACGTTTTTACGTTTTTGAAAAGTTATTCGACGACATGAGCGAAATCAGCCTATAATTTTCGTTACGTCTCATAGAAATTTATCTCCGGTTCCAGTTCAATGAGAACCAGGTTTTTTACTGCCCTACCCGTCACATTCACCTGAGTTGGCTGCTTCTGATTGCCATTTCTTTTAATTGCTAGCTGCTCGGCACTGTAAAGTATTAGGTTATATTCAATTTCGAAAGGGTCCTAATAAAGTTGGTTTAAAAGGGATTCCTCACCCTTTTTGTGATGCGATTAAATTATTTATAAACTTATCCTTTATTATGAAATTATATTTCTTATAATTTTTTAGTATGTTGGAATATATCTAAGTCTCTTAACCAAATTGATTTATTAACTCCAACAATTTAAGTGTTTTGGAACTTTCGGATGTAGGATACGGGATCCAATTTCTCTGTTTTGTCTTTTGCTCAATACTGCTGTATTTTTTTCACCAAATGCAGAATATCAAATCAAATGGTCACCAAATTAATAAGTCAGGTTTTGATTATTACCTAGTCCCTAGTTTAATATTCATAGTGCCTTTTTAACGACCACCTGAAATATACCGTGGAGATGATTTTAATAGTTGCATTGAACGCTGAACGCTTAATATCAAATTTTTACATACCTGTGTTGGACTCAAGTTGCCAAAACTGTTATTAAAACTCAATATACACATGCCTTTTTTTAATTTTTTAATCTTCTTTTTCAAACTAAACTATTTGCAACAGGATATTTTTCCATTTTCCTTACAATAACTGAAATTTGTGTGTATATAAAAGCTTCCTAATGTTTTTTATTTTGTGTTTCCACATTTTCTCTTATGAAATACGCTTTTTCTGATATGCCAACACGTAAAAGTTTTTTCCGAAAATGTTTTTCCATTCGCTACAACAGCCAATGCATTCGGAGACAACCACATAACAAGGGATACTTATTGTCTAAAGGGTAAACGACGGGCAGGTTGCACATACGTGTTTGTGTGTATGTTTCCGTCATTGATAAATAGAATAACTTGCTCAAATATTTGCTTGGCAAATTTATGTTTCTATGCTTGTGTGTGGTGTTTCTGCTGCATGCCTGCTCCCGTTAGTTTTGGGCAAATTATTTTGCTTTTTTCGTCTGAGTATGATATTATTATACTTTTAGTATTTTCTGCTTTCCTTTTGCTTTGATTCTCTTATTTAATTTTCTTAATTTTTTTCTTTATTCGAACATATTGTTGAAAGTTTGCATATCCGCATTAATGATTCTTGCATTTGTATTTTGTTTTCCGATCATTTATTTAACATTTCATATTCCAATTTTTGTGTGGTCGTATCATTTGTGGTCCTGTGTACTTGTCTGCTCGCATCATTTGGGGTGCTATGTTATTAATCAGTTATTGAATAACGTACAGCACGTCATTTTTATTATCAAGCTCTATGCCTTAATTATTTCGTTGACAAATGCGAAAATAAAGCTTTTAAATTTTTTGTTTACATAAAATTATATCATTCTTTTTTAACCCGAGAAATTCAATTTTTTAATTACAGGTAAATAACATCCCCCAATATTGCTGACAAATTTTGGATGCTGTAAGTTTCATTATTTATCGTGTCATAGCAAATAAAAACACTTCTAATGTATTTAACATGTGTCCTTTCTGTTCAAATTACAAATTTTTAACTTCATTTAAAAATTATTGTAAACTCGATTGTTCGAAATAAACGCGTATCAATCGCTTCTATAACGATTTGAATGAAGTTATAGTGGCACTTGGGATAGAAAGGAGTCATCTTCGGTGTTAGTGATATTTAGAACGGAAAAATTAGAAAGAAGAAATTAGAGCGAAGACAAAGTTCACCTTGGTTATAACGTTCCGCGAATTCGAAAATTATGCTTTGAGCTGAAATGAAGTGAAACAACCATGTTAAGTCAACTATTAAAATCGTTCCAGGAAGCTTTTCGTATCTGACTTCAAGACCTCTTAAAAAGCTTTGCTAAGAATTAATTAGTTGTGGTTTTTTTCAGCTGCTATCACGTTTCAACTATTTTATAACGGTCATAATAGCAGTTTACCAAAGTTTTCTAGCACATTTTGTTTATAACCATTGATTCAAAAATCTTGGGAGTATCCACAGAGTACACAAATTCACCAGTTATTGTTTGGCTGGTTAACATTTTTTTAAATATCTCTTTTGTAGACCTATAGGATCCCATCATTAGAGGTACTTTTTTGTTTAAATGAATTTTAATACATTGTTTTCAATATTTTATTCGCGGAGGTTGAAAGAAAAGTTAAAGTAAGTTTTACAACAAATAATGTAAAATGGTGATGGCACATTTGTATGAATGAAATTAATGAAACAGTTTATATTAGACTTTAACTGTTGTTACTGAGAAAAACAGATAAATCATCACCAGCAACGCTGAATGATCATCAAAAAGTTTTATATATAGAAATATTACACTGATCTGGACCATTTTTGGAAAATATTCGATCTTTAATAATATAGTACTGAAAAATATGAAGTTTCAATCTCCGAGAACAAGCGCTTCATTTTGATTGATTACACTGCCCTAAAGCTATCTCTTACACCCGACTGGGGTTGAGCATTTACGTTACAAACTGTTTGTTTATCCTTAACATGTAATTAAAAAATAAAAGGAATACGGTATGCCACATGACCAGAAGGGCAGGATAGGCATACAGTTTGACTTACAGTTGTGGTTAAATCGATTTTTGGGGTGCTATTGAGCATATGTCCATGTATATGAAGGACTCTCCAGACAGTGTTTTTTTTCTGTTACTAGAAACCGCCTGGCCTTGAACATTTTCGTTGATTTTTCTAATAGAATTTAGCTCAAGAAAATAAATAAATAGCTATTTATAGAATAAAATGTGGTTTAAAAAGTTGGTAAACCAACAACAATAATTATAATAAGAGAGGAAAATACGGTTGACGTAGGCCTAGAAGTTACAAATTGAAATAGTTCAGCTTGAAATCCAAATGTTTATTAATACCACGATTTGTACCCATCATTCCATAAGTGCATTGGCGTTACCCATATAGCTGCATAAGAATTACATCTGATTTTCCTCCAATCTGTTCCATTTTGCGTAAATACTTATATAATAATTAAATTTTGTTGAATTAGAACAGTGTATGAATCTAATTTTGCTTCAAACCCTACCTTCAGAACACGGTGAGATGCTATGGCAACCCACCTTATTACATTATTTTATTAAAAAATATCGACTCTTCCGGCTACAGTATCTGTTTGCCCCTAAATTTTCATCGACCCTTAACTAAATACAATCTCCGATATAATTTTCAGAGAATGTGTGTACCAAATTTGTTGGATCTAACTCAAGTTCTTCTTTCTAGTGCTTGTCTACAAACTGTCGGACATGGGTAGATCAATTCATCAGATGACTTTTAAAATTTTTTTACAGATTTCGCAGGCTGTAATGTCTCACATGCGTATCGCGTTACATGACCATAAATTTCAATTTACGAAAAATATATATATAACTTCGATTAAAATGCATCCAGAAGGCAGTAGCTTAATAAACATTTCTGGTAAAATGTTATTGACGCTGAAAAGTGAATTATATGCATATATATCAAACAGGAGGAAAAAGAAAAAATATATATATTCAGAAACTTTGCTTTGCAGCAACATAATTTGCATTTGGAATGATCAATTTTAACTGCAAACGAATGCGCCATTTTTCGATTTCTACAAAGCCCTTTTTGTTTAGTCATTATATGTTCGATTTTTTTTTTTTTTTTTTTTTTTTTTTTTTTTTTTTTTTTTTTTTTTTTAATTTTTTGAANTTTTTTTTTTGCTATAGATATTGCGAAGCCGCTTGTGCTTTGACTATGCATTGTGTGTGCATAGCAATTTCCGTCTGCATGTTTATATCCGGGCAGACGACAACGGATGCTGCAGCGACTATAAATATCACAGTGAAATAGCAAATTATTGGATTGCTTTATAAATACCAGACTCCTTTGCACCGTGTTTTTGAGAAAAGCAAAGTTTTTCATTTTTGTTTTGTATTTTCTTTTAAAAAGCAGTAGGTTTCCGCAAACTTAACGTACTTTAAGTAATCTTCGTGCCACCTACAATACAATATAAAATAACCGTTTCCCACTTTATATTGCTAATGGAAACATTCATAGCAGCAAAAAATACGA
>JXOS01022237.1:0-18602 GCA_001015075.1 Cirrula hians
TTTTTTTTTCAATCAATTTGGTACACACATAATTCATATGTAGGCCCAGTCATAAATGGAATTTCGTTGAATTTGATTAATGATTGTGGCTAATTTTGCTTAAAGCCCTCTTTGCATGCAATCATGTTCATTTTCAGAATACGATTTGAAAAGATTTCATTGGCCATAACCAAAATGAATATACACTGCATATTTCATTGGCAACGTGAATAACTATGAATTCAGTCCTGTTAATTCAGAGTTCCGACTAACAAACATAATTGATAGTCAAAGAAGATTTTCAAAGGCAAGTGAACATCGATGTTCATCGAAAACTTTTGAAAAATACGCTGGATCCGATAAGAACCATATTATGTTGATTTTCTTTTATTAGAGCTGAGTAACTCTCAAAATTCTGTTCGCAATATCATAAACAAATTTGGACTGAAAAGCAAGAAATTCATAAAGAATAATTATTAAAAATAAGAAGGGTAGCACAGAAGTCCGTTTCAATCGAACTCATTTTGTTCAACTCGTTTCAAACTCGAACTCATGACCCTGCAACTGTAGAGTTGGTTTTCTTTTACTACGATTTGTTTAAACTTAATATTGGTCTTATTTTTGGAAAATAAATTATAACAAAACATCACTAAATAAGGTTTTTAAGAAAATTTGTACTAATTGAATAATGGCCTTAAATAATCATAGTTGTTTATGTTGAACAAAAATAACAATTATTTAATTATTTTGGTGTAATGGATTGACGAAATTACAATCTCGTGGGTTGGCTGGGCACGTGCCTCTCGTCTGAAGGTGTGAAGGAACAGTTGACTTGCGCACTGAAACATGCACGCAGAGCTTAGTGATCTACCAGTTAGACAATAATTCAAATTCTATTCTTTTTGGTTTACAATAAGTTAATTAATAGACCACATACATATATATGTGTGGAAAGAATAAAGTCATCGCTGATTTACCCTAGTCATCGAAAATAAATTCCTATATTTAAAAACTGTGCTTTTTTTTATAAGAGCGTACATAAGAGCCCATTTATATGCTTTGGGGGTATAAATGTCAACAAGCATCGCGCCTGGTACTTAAAACAACAACATGCCAAACAAATGAAGTAAAAAACGACGTAATAAAATTTTCACCAAGTTTAGGAATTAATCCAATAATGGTTAAAGCAATTGAAAAGAACAATAACATGAACATTTGAATGTGAATGTGTGCAGTCAGCTAAGCACACATGTGCAATGAGTGTAAGTAATGTGCTCACAATGAGAGTTAAGAAAGTGCATTTCCTTGACATAAATTGACTGCATTGTCAATGGTTTTTTGGTGTATGTGTTCTTATATGTGCGTGTTTAACAGACTAGCAGCATGTCCTTGTTGGTTACTGATTTTATTTTTTCAATTATATTGCAATTTTTAAAGTGTAGAGAAATGTTAAATCGATACGCCAATGCCAAGTTGAAGTGAACCGCAGTTCAGTGATAATGTATGACCGCTTCTAAGCACTTGTCAGTTCATGATCTTTGAATGTTTCCTTAATGTTTTGTTATATTCATTGCGTTGGACCAATGGGATGCAATGCAATGATATGGAAAGTTTTAAGTTGATTTCGAGTACTTGCTTGAAATGTATATTAGTTTATCAGTGCACAAGTTTAATTGAAAATGTATACCCTCTGCGCTCGTTTTCTTTTAATTAACTGTACTGAAAGACATTCACGCGGTTGATTGAAAAAGAAATATTAAACATAGAAAATTGTATTCGCAGAGCCATGAAAAGAGTAATTTTTTATTATTAATTTTATTTTTTATTTTTTTATGAAATTCACTCACATAATCAACTTTCCTCTCATAGTCACTTATGAGTTAAATGACCAAATAAATGTATACTTTGAGCCACTTAATCCAATAAAACTTTTTTACACTTTTCCATCCCCTGCTCGCCAATTCGCTAATGTTTTGGAAAAGTTTTTGACACTTTGGCTGCTCTGTTATGTTTTTTATATAAATTTTTTTTAATTTCATTTTATTTTCTTTAAATCCTCTTAATTTAATATGTTTTTCCCTGATTATGTTAGAAGCAAAGAATATAAAGAAAAGTATACATATATATATATATATATATTAGCCAGAGTTCATGAAGTAATTGAAAAGAATTTTGCACCAAAAGAGAAAAAACAAATATTGGAAGCTAATTAAATAAGTTTGCAAACTTCTTCGTTAGATTAAAAATAAGTGAACTATTAGCTCAATCCAAAACATTCAAGCTTATTTCTAATAAACTTCCTATACAGCTTGCTTTATTACTTTTTGTTGAAAGAAATGCGTTAAACGTGGCCATTGAGTGTAGCCTCCATTACAATATGAACCAAAGTATCTGAGGTAACCATTTCAACTATATCGCTAGCCAAATTAAGCTTTTGATCAAAATGCACGTCTAACTTATTTTTCTATTATAACTCATCTTCTAAACGAGAAATTTTCCTGAAAACCCATTGCTTATTGAAATGTGTAGTGACTTCAGACATTATGAACGGAAAGTATTAACAGCTAGTAAGTAAGTAAATGACAGGAAGTGGATTTATTTTTCGACTCATTTTTTGAAAATAACATGTTTCGTATTTTGAGCAATATCCTGAGTTCAATTTCATGTTGAATTTCAATCCTATAGAAAACGTAAAACAATTCTTTAATATTTAATTGTTGTCCTACTTCAAGAATATCCAAGTTCGGTATTCGTCAGGCTGACCGACTTTAGACTGCGCGTATGTACAGTTATTAATGCAAATAAATAATCATATCCGATTTTATGTGTCTTTTAGACACTTTCATTCAATCAACAAGATAAACGTATTAGTTGGTTTTAAACTTAAAAAATAGAAATTTTTGATGTTACGTGTTTCNACCGATTACATTATACACCTCGGGCACCACTAAATTAGCAAATCGGTTATAATTCTTTCTAAAATTTATTTTTATTCGTTTTCAAAACTCAATTCGTTCAGTTGCAGACGAGTTCTGAAATATTGCAAATTATTAACTCAATTAATTTAAATAAATTTAAACTTAAAAAATAGAAATTTTTGATGTTACGCGTTTCTGGAGATCACTGAAACTAATGAAAATACTGAATACGTGTTCAAACTGGCCAACAAGAAGGATGATGAAACATAAAATGCTTGCAATAAATGACAGAGTATTAACATTTTAATCGAAAACTGTGGGAAGGTGATCTAAGAAATTGTGGACTGATTAAATCTATTTTTGAAAGGTTCTTGTTAGACCGTCATCTAGTTACATAAACAAGATAGATGTAATAATCGGTTAAAATGTCCTACATAAAACCTGTCAGTTATTCATTTTAAACAAGTAAGAATGTTGCAGTCGACTAAGGCCGACAGTTAAATTCACGTCACTTCCAAATACTACAGAATAATTAAATTAAGTTTGCCCAGAGCCTTCTTTTCGGTCGATATACGTATTTTTGAGGTATTTCATCCCATCGTATGCATTTTTGGTACAAACATGAATCATAAGAACTCAATAATAAAATTTCAATAAAGTTGATTAATTTTTCTGACCAAATTTGCTTTATACCCTCTTTACGAAACACATAGGTGTATTGGAATAACCTCTGTTTTCATTGAATTTTGCTTGTGTTTGGTAATCTTATTGATTATAATAATGATAACACAATGCTAAAAATTTCGTTGAATTTTATAAATTTTCAGCTAAATTTAAACAGAGGCACCTCGGAGTTTGAGCCAATCTTGCTCATTTTTGGTACACTTATTGAATATACTAATGTTCTCAATTCTGAAATTTTTTAAAGCTTAAATTATTACTATGGGTAGTTCTGCANAATGTCCTCAATTCTGAAATTTTTTAAAGCTTAAATTATTACTATGGGTAGTTCTGCATTATTATCTCTATTGGGACCATATAGGAGTACTGGAGCTACCACTGATTTTTATTCACTCACGACCATTTTTGGAGAACACTTAGTTGTTATCAATATCGATTGAATAACAACCTGAATTGAAAAATAACAAATCTTATGACTCCAGTATAGTTAAGGCCCAAATTTTGAGTAAAGCGGTTTACTGGAGGTCCCGAAGAATTGGTAGGATCGGGTCCAAGTTCAGACATATATCTTACATTTGTCCATAGATTATGTGTGCCGAATTTGCCCAACGCGTTAACTCTACGATTTGATGACGGGCAGACGGACGGACATTACTATATGGCGTTCTGTGATGCTCATATAGAATTCTGTGATCATATCGCTATGCTTTTTGTTAGGTGTCCGATCGCTGGTTCTAGATGTTACAATCACATGATCAAAAACAATAAACACATATGCAATTCCATTGGTTATGTGTATAACGAAAATTAAAATAGTGCTGTAATACCATATTTCATCGGATGACGCATCCCATACTTTTGCTCATTTAAGGAAGACGCCCATAATAGATACCCTTAATAATGAACTGAATTTATTAAATATGAAAATTTTAAAGGTTTTCGGTAAATACGTCTAAACGCCGAATTTTATGACTGTGATGAAACACCTGGCTGCTATGCTTATTTCAGTGAAATCGGTAGTAAACATGCTGAGGAAGGAACTCGATATTATGAACTGATTTTACTGGAATTGAACAGTATTTCAAAAATGATTCTATATCAAATTATAATGTAATGTGATTAAACACCAGGCATATATTCGGGAGAAAACGTACTATGGGAGATAACCGAAGCTATACACCGATTTTGCTCAAATTGTACAATGTTGTGGCATTAACCTAAAACTGCTTGCATAACAGTTCAATACGATGAAATATTTCGCTTGTATCTTTACTTCAGCGAAATCTGGAAGAAAAGTTCTTTGGGAGGTACCCGAAGCTATACATTGATTCGATGTTCCAATTGTACAATGTGCTAGCATTAACTAAGAAATGCTGCCATACCAAATTTCAGTACAATGTAAATAAACACTTGGCTTTTATCTGTTTTATCCTGAAATTGGGAAAAATGTGCGGCGATATTTTGAACCGAGTTTATTGAAATTTAACCATACATGCACTTGCGTTCATAAAAACAGAAGCAACATGCCAGATAATATAAATTTGCAAATATTACGTCTCAAAATATATTTTCCCTTCGAACTTATTGTTGACAACACAACAATAACGTTAGAAAGGTATATTACACTGATTTGAAAAATAAGTAATTTATATAAAAATATATTTGATNAAATTCGATCAAGTGCTTGTATATCTGTCTAAAATAACTCTCTTAATTTCTTTGAAATTACTCATGTATTTGTTTTTGAAAGGCAATTTAATAGCTTTTTTTCTTGTTTCAACGTATAACCAAATAAAATTTGTACAATATGTTAGTAAAAAGGGTTCGAGCAAAACACTGTTTCAAGGAAATTCGCAATTTAAATAAAGCGTTGGTAAAGGACAGAATAACCAACCGAGAAATTGAAAAAATCATGGACTTTGCGCCTCCAATGATTTTTAATGCATTAAAATGACAAAATAAAAATTAGCAAAGGCCCCTAAATTTTCAATTTCACGCGGCATAGACCAGACAATAGTATAATACTAGCTAAACTTACAGCTATNGGACCAGACAATAGTATAATAGTAGCTAAACTTACAGCTATATGTCCCCGAAAGNAGACCAGACAATAGTATAATACTAGCTAAACTTACAGCTATATGTCCCCGAAAGGTGCGTTTATTAAGTATAAACCACGTTGCCAAATGGAAGGAGTTTGCTAAAGCGCACGTGGCGTGCCTTTTGGAAAAATGGCGATGAAATTAAAATCGTTCTATGTGGGTATACCGGTCGTCAACAGTACGTAATAAGACTAGTAAACGCTAACAAAAACTAGACCGTCAAAGCAGTTACACATGGTGGTACTAAACATATGGATTTGGTTTGTTATAACTGCAAAGGCGTTGGGCCCATGTTTCGCATATCCGGAATAACGGAAGACTTTTTCTATTTCGGGGAAATAATCCTACCTTATGCCTGAGACAACATGCAGATGAAATTAGTATAATGACCCTAGGCATACGAGTAAGCGATCACGTACGAGGTTTCGGGAAAAAAGTGGACTTGATGGAGTGGTCGGCACAGTCGCCGGACTTAAATCCCATAGAAAATATTTGGAATGATGTCAAAAATACAGTAAGTGATGTAAATCCTTAAAACAGCAAAAACCATTGGAAAATAGTTACGAAAGATTGATAATCAATAAACACTGAGAGTTGCGAATACTAGATCAATCCTATGTACCGAAGATGTAGCACAGTCATCAGAAATGTAAGCGAATCTGCCAAATATAAACTGTTTAATATTTTTAATAAACAAGAATTTTTGTTTTTAAATTCTTGAAATTTGCTGAAATAAGATGAGGACCAGACTTTTTAGTTTGTTGTAGATTCGAATTAATTTGCATTATCATTTTTAAATTCATGAAAAAATAGGAACTGCTTGAAGTTTATTATTGTTCAAAGGGTGCTGACCTGTTTATGAATACAACTGGGATATACTGGTAGTACATCTTATTTTCATCGCCACATTGGACATATTTATTGGTGTACTGGAGATACCTCGAATTTCATTGCAATTATATATATATTCGATACATATTGATATTAAGTCCACTCAAGGTAGAATTTCATAAATGATTGTAGATAATTTTTCTTTAAACCCTATTTTTGTTTAAACCTACCGTACCTGTGATTGCTATCTAATCATTTTCATTTTCGGTACACGATTAGATACCAGTATTAGCAAAATATCAGCCTTACGGCACTAAGTCCCANCCAAAATACAAAATATCAGCCTTACGGCACTAAGTCCCAANTAGATACCAGTATTAGCAAAATATCAGCCTTACGGCACTAAGTCCCAAGTTTTGAGTAAAGCGGTGTGCTTAATGTATTCGAAATATTGGTTTGATCTGAAGGAAGTTCGAACTTAGATCTAACATTTTTCTTAATTTTATGTGTGACAAATCTTGCTCAAATGCTCAAATGCTCCCTTTCCATTTATAATGAACGCATAAACTGACAGAAGGTTCTGATCAAATCGGTATATATTTTGATAGGTCCCATATTACTTACTCTGGGTTTTTTAAATGTTAAGATAAAAGAATGTACACTTGTCCATTTGGCGGTGTGAATGAACCCCAGAAAAAGAAATATACATCTATATATATATGTATATATATAAATATATATAATGAATGGTATTCATATGTGCAAAAGTTGATAATTTTTCTCATAATATTCGCATNATGAATGGTATTCATATGTGCAGAAGTTGATAATTTTTCTCATAATATTCGCATCAGTTAAATCACATAAAATCACTTAAATCCCGCGAAAGTGCTGTTGCATAACTGTGCCAGCAGTGTTGCGAAACTGTTGGGAATAATGGTAAAAAGTGAAAACACGTAAAACAACGTTAATTTTCAATATCTCTTGAGCTTATCTACCAAATAAATCATGTACGTTGAGCCGGTACTGATGCAACATGGTGGCAAGCATGTAAATAGGCCAGAAGTGCAAAAGCAAACTAAAATTAAATATGCTCAGCTGCTATGAATGGCAAGAAGCTATTCGCTTTTAAATTCCTTTATTTCCAGCTATTGTACACTGCACTCTAGGGTATACTCAGCTGGCAATTTGGATTTGCAGCCGTAACCACAATCGCATTTGAATGTGTTTGAAAAGCTGCGTAGGTTAGGTGTTTTATATAACTAGCCCCAATATCCAAGTAAAGAACGATTCGTAACAATTCTTCCAACGATCGTTCGTATCAAAGGTACTTTAAATATCCCACCAAAACAGGTTTAATTTCTGTCCACTTTATTATCCTTATGCTGTTCAAAACAGTTTTATTAATATAATTGAATCAATGGTACTGACAAATTGTACTTCTTATTGAAAAGCATAGCAGAGTTTGGAACATCGGGTTTAATTTTATTTTTTATTTCGCAATTTCGTTTCTTTTTTTTGTGTGCAAGCAGCTGGGTCTTTTTTTCAGATTTAAGTCATTTTGGTGTCACTGGTGTGCTTACTATGTTATCCTCGATACTGTCGTTTTAATAATATTGAGTGTCATTTTTTATATTTCAGAGCAATGCCATTAACACATGCTGGTTTTTTGCTTTTCCTGTGAAATTGTTTTGTGAAATATTATTGTATATGTATATCATTTGAAAGAACTTATTTTACTATGCTTTATAAAAAATTCAAAATTGAAATATATTTCAATTGTACCATTAGATTAGTACCAAAAGCTGATATTTACACAAATAATTATTATATAACACAATGAAATTGGCAAAGTGTATATTAGTTTAGGGGGGTACGTTTCTAACACCCACATCGATTTATCAACCTATGAAAATGTATACCGATATAAAGAGCATCACCATAGCAATCGATCCAGCCATGTCCATCCGTCCATCCCGAAACAAAAACTAGAGAGACAGAATTGGGCTCGCTCAATTAACGAAAGTAGACATCCAAGTGATTGGATGGAAACATTTTAAGTCGGGTAAACCCAAAACACCTATTAAATCAAAATTCCGTCCGTATAGCTAAATCAATTTATATCAAATCNATCAAAATTCCGTCCGTATAGCTAAATCAATTTATATCAAATCAATGTATTTTCTTGAATTCAAATTACATTAGTTTATCTTGTTTAGAGCTTCAACTTTATAATTATAATTGGATTACAACCATTTTTTTTCCGAACAAGATATCGCTTATAAGGTAAAATATTCTTTTTGTTGTTGAATTATATAGAACACCGTGATTTGATACTTACCAAAGAATACATTTCTAAACACAAACATGCCTCCTGAAACCTGTCGAAGGAGGAGATTGTAGTTAAATAGTAGTTACATGCAATCAAAATAGCATTGGGGGTATTTGATTTTTCACTCATCACTCTTAGTTTTACGATTTTTCGTGGATAAGCGAAAATGAAAACGTTAATGTCGAAAATTTGTGAAATGTTATTTCCAAATACTTAAACAAATTTTTAACTTTTTGGATATTTTATTATTTATTTTCAAATACAACAGTAGATCGATCGAGGCACAACCGATACAACATATACACTAGAAGAATTATGCCTTGGCGTATCACGTTTCATATGTGTTATTGTTGAAAATTCATTGCTAATAATTTGTCCTTTATTGTTCGTGATGTGAAGCCAATCATTTATATAGTATTTTGTTGTCATAATTAAAGGAAGAAAATTAAATTAATTTCATTAAATGCAAACATTCAAATTTTTTACAACTATTTATTTATATCCGACTAACTAACTGTCTTCTTAAACTTAAGAGTCATTGAAATGGAAAAAAAAGTTTTTCAAACTATGTATATATAAAAATTATATTTTTGCAAATATGAGAGAATATTCATGAAATTTAATAAAGCTTAAAGAATTCAGCAGTTGACATAAAAAAATCAATTATATTTAACTGCTTACAAAGGTTCTACATGACATTCCTAACATTGGAGTTTGGTGGAACGTGAGAGCAGCACAGGAAGAATGATATTGAATTAATTAAAATTTTTACAACTATATATTTCAGTTCATATATTATTTCAGTACTAAGGACGTCAAGAAGAAACGTGTAAATAGGGTTTCTTTGTTTTTGAAGGCCGACCTGATGATAGAGTCAGTATTTTACCAGCAACACTACGCTGTCGCAGCAAATATGCTTATCCAAGGACTCCGAAATGCCACAATGATTTATCAACAATTTTTTCGAAGTCATCATCAGGAACCAGAAGTTTAAACGATAAAAAACCTCTAGTAGTCAAAAAGTTTAACTTTTGCTTCAACATCTCCGGAACTGGCTTCCCGATGCAACGATGTTATCAGGCTAAAGTTTTGCTGGAGAACGAGTTTCACGTTGCTTAGAAGTTGTTGGGCAACCGGACTCAGCTGTCGGAGTACAGATGAATTCAGGATCTATCGTCAATGCAGAATCAGTAAGTGACGGCGTTAGTTCAGGAACCCTGGTGACAGCAGGAATTGGTGATGTAAAAGTCATCAAATTAGGGGTTACGGGAAATATGCAATCTGTATCGGTACGTCATTATGATGCCCAGCAGTTGAGCTAACATTGTTTGAGCACATTGTTGTCATTGTTCTTATGTCCAACGTAAGCTTCACGCAATCATACTGAAAAATTAGGGAATACATTTATACGTGTCCAACATGACCGTCTGTTGCGTAGTAGAGTCTTTTTAATTGGACTGTTCATATTTGTTGTAATAAAAAAAGTTTTGCAATAAACTATTAGTTACCAAACCGTCTTTCCTTTTTTAATACAGGCTTAATTCAATATCAATAAGCTTGTCAACTGCACATGATTACAAATGTGAAATCTANCCTTTTTTAATACAGGTTTAATTCAATATCAATAAGCTTGTAACCTGTATTATACAAAAACAGATCAACTGCACATGATTACAAATGTGAAATCTAAGCAGTCAGTGGCTTACATACTTTTAGGCAAGTTTTAATGATCGTTGACGTTAAAAATATTTTATATATTATTAATTTGTAGGAAATAAGCATTGCGCAACCCTGAAAACACTTGGTAAATTAGCATAGTACCTCTTAATTTTTCATAAGGTAAAAATAGTTTGGATGCTTGAAAATATATCAAATCTTGCGACAAGCGTAGGCGGAGAAGAACTGGTCAAAATTAAAATGGAATTATTGGTAAATCTAATAAAGCAAACACAAACAATAACGAAATTAACATTGCTCCCCGTGAACTATTCAATTTGCATTTAATTATTTTTTCCTTTCGGCCNCTTCAATTTGCATTTAATTATTTTTTCATTTCGGCCTTTTTTTTGGATAGCTTACATTTTTAATAAGGCCATTAAAGGAGATTAAAACGCGATAAAATATGCATTAATTGCGGTTGAAATAATGCATCATAATAATTATATTTTACTACTATTACGAGAAATACTATATACATATCGGGATCTGTGTAACACTAATGTCGAAAGCTTAAATCTGACAACATCATAATAAAGTTTTGAATTTTTTAGCCAATAGCGCTTGGTTTTGCTTACAGGGAGTGAAGAAAATTATTTTGGTCAAAATTTCAGTAAACCATTTTTATTGGATTAATATTTAAAAAAGTGGATTAACTTAACAATAGATAGGCANATTTGGTCAAAAATTCAGTAAACCATTTTTATTGGATTAATCTTTAAAAAGTGGATTAACTTAACAATAGATAGGCACCAGATAAAATATCTTCAAAATTCAATGAAATATTGTGTTATAATGTTATAGTGAATTCAAAAGCTGTCGTACTTTGGAAAAATCGGTTGCTGTTTCACAAAACGTCGATACACTGCACGAACTGAACTTGGTCTCTAATACCAAAGCAGATGAAGCAGCCTATTCAATAACCATGTTTTAGAGAAGTCGCAAGAGGGATTGAAAATGTATGGATTAAGGGGAATATTTTGAAAAACAAGAAATCAATTTTCATTTAAAAATTTTAGTTATTATTTGCTTTTTCCAAAATAAGGTGTAAAGTTCAAAAATAAATATAGGAAATAACGAGTACACCTTTTAATATTTATGCCGCGTCAATGCTAATCATAATGTAATTTGAGCTGCTGCTTTTATAAATCAGACGATAAGAAGGCATCGAAACGGGAATTCAGAGAAACTGAAAACTAAAACCTGAAAATTGTTGTAAGAAGAAATAATCTGACAATATTTTAAATTTGTAACGTTGTTATAGGGCATTCTTTTCCAAGACCTGCTATTTCGACAAAATTAACAATGTACGTTGTATACTAATAAGTCGCATCCTGTGTTCTACGAAAAAATTTTAAAGCGACATCTTCATGAATTCATCAAAGTATATTAAAAGTTATTATGATTTCGAAGATGAAATGTGAACCAAAGTCCTACCAAATTGATATGATGAAGAATAATTATCCAACACAAACGCAGTCGGAAACATTTTAAATCACTGAACAAACCATTAAAAATGATGATGCGGAGGTTGGACATCGGAGAACGTATGATAATTAATTTACGGCTTGGCCAAATATTCAGGCTGTATTTTTAACGGTCCAACTGGTTGTGGTGCTTTATTAAATACTTGAAACGAAATGTCAAAGGAAGTTTTATAGCGAATTTTACAAAATTTTTTTAAACTTCGCCAATGAAATTGGTTAAGTGAATATTGCTTTTGGTCATATGTTTGTAATGATAATAACACGATGGGACACCTAACAAAATGTATACCGATATGATCAGCATCACATCAGCATCGATAACGCGATGTCAGTCTGCCCGTCTTCAAATTCTGGACAGAACGCNGCATCGATATAGCGATGTCAGTCTGCCCGTCTTCAAATTCTGGACAGAACGCGTTGTGCTAGAACAACACAAATTCACATAATCAATGGACAAATGTTAGATCTAAGTTCCAATTTGGACCCGATCCGACAAAGTTTTAGGTACCTCCAGTACACCTCTTAATTCCCATATTTTGGAGAGTTGATATTTTGCAATCAAATACCGTCATTATCAGAGAATATAATCGCATTCCAAAAATGGGCATGATTGCATGAAAATGTTAGGTACCTCCAATGTGCCACAATCATCATGTCAACGAAGTTCCATTTTTGAGTGATTTTAAATAAGAACAAGGTGTGTATGCAAAATGGGCAAGTTTGGATAAAAATCTGACGTAATCGGAGGAAAATTAATGAAATTTTACAATTTCAACGCTTTTTTATTATTGAGTCATCAATACTTTTATCGATGCGTGATCCAAAAATCGATATGCTTGGCTGAAAATCTGAGATAATTCCAACGTCATTATTGTGCCTTTTTCGGACTTAACAATTGGGGAGCGAAATGTGTCTCAATGTCGGCCTTAGCCAACTGTAACATTCATAACGGTTTTTTTTTTNCGGCCTTACCCAACTGTAACTTTCATAACGGTTTTTTTTTTTTTATATTTGCTCTTGAGTAAGTGTGTTTTGCTGGTTTCCGAATTATCGATGGCGGGCAAATTGTTTAGTGCNGTAAGTGTGTTTGGCTGGTTCCGGAATTATCGATGGCGGGCAAATTGTTTAGTGCAAAGAAAATAATTTTATGCAAGAATAATTTTAATTTAACTTTAAACCTTAAACAAAAAAATGCGAAAATGTAAGGGTGAAATCAAAATGAATATACAAAAATATTTGGATGAAGTCAGCCTGCAAACTGTAACGACAACATTTAAGCGGTTAATACTTGTTGGTTCAAAAACTTGATATACGTCAACAATTTATTGTCTACTTTGTATTGCGATTGCTTGTACGAATTTAACACCCAGGAATTTAACACCAGGATTTAACAGGACGAACGATCGGAGGCCGAATGAGATCATTATCCTTTCGGAATTAGATCAAGCTATGTATATCCGTGTAGACAGATTGCATTGATACAGTGATAAAACATTTAGTATACAGAAGGTGAAGAAAATTTTATTCATTTGTTTAAACCAGCTATACTGGACGGTGGTTTTGGGAAATAAAATTCAGTAAATTTTTTCAATTCATTACCCAATGTGTCGTCGATTATTTGTCGACTAGTTCACGAATGATATTTATTTAACTATTAAAAGATATATAGATTTTATAGTTATTTTTTAAACATTTTAAATTTTGAAANAGCTATACTGGACGGTGGTTTTGGGAAATAAAATTCAGTAAATTTTTTCAATTCATTACCCAATGTGTCGTCGATTATTTGTCGACTAGTTCACGAATGATATTTATTTAACTATTAAAAGATATAGAAATTTATTAGTTATTTTTTAAACATTTTTAATTTTGAAACTTACTTTTCATTCAAATCTCGGTTTGTTAAATTTGAAGTTAAATACATTGCAGAAAACTGTTTACGTAATTTCGAATTCCATTTCTATCGGGNACGAATGATATTTATTTAACTATTAAAAGATATATAGATTTTATAGTTATTTTTTAAACATTTTAAATTTTGAAACTTACTTTTCAGTCAAATCTCGGTTTGTTAAATTTGAAGTTAAATACATTGCAGAAAACTGTTTACGTAATTTCGAATTCCATTTCTATCGGGTGTAAATAAGTGGCGGAAATTTATTATTAACTATGAACATTTAGAATTGAGCCATCTGCCAGAAATTGCCGAAATGACATAAAATTCATATCAAAATTTATATAATCAATCACATTTGCGAAAANATTCAAATCAAAATTTATATAATCAATCACATTTGCGAAAATCACTGCTTCTCCATAAACATGGGAATCAGAATGACTTCGATATATTCAATTTGAATGCTTAAAATTGACGGGATAGCGTTAAACATAAGGGTATTCCGAATTTCCTTAGGAAGAGGGTTTTGTTTAGTCTTCTATTATTTTCCAAATATCAACAATACGCAAATAAATTTAGTCTTTCGTTTCAAAGTGATGATCATTATATTAATTACTGAGAATTCGTATATTAAAAAATTAATTTATTTTCAATGTTATACACCATAACTTTTCTGAATGCTGCAATACAAAATATCAGTAACTTGAGATAAATGTATTTGCCCAAACCCCAATTACAGTGATGTTGGGGTGCTTGGAAGATACGTAATGCTTTTCATCGATATCCAACTAATTCATGAAACGCATATAAAACAATGCAGAAATAGCCCATTTCAATAATTTTAGATAACTCTACCGGGTTTTATCCATACTCTAATTTTGTAATTATCTCAATCAATCAATCAAAACTTTTACCAAAATCGAAAAACAGCTTTACGATACAAAATAATAGTAAGTGGCCATATTGCCATTGATTTGCGTTCCGATTTATCCAAAATATCGAAAATTCCACAGCCCCACAATACCATAGATCAGTAATCAGAAAATTGCATCTATACAAAATCATAATATTTTCTGATGGAATATAGGACCATTGAACCGTTTTAAGTGAAAGCAGAGGTAAAACGTCTATCAGAGGTATTCAAAATTAAATACTGATATAAGTCCAGTTGTTGCTTGGTATGACAACAACAAAGAAACGTCTAAGATAAGATGTGATGAAACACGAATTATTGATGATTATTTCAGTGGACTCGACGTCATATAGGAGGTTTCAGAAATGATCGACCAATTTTGATCAAATTGTAGAATGTTGTAGAATATTATGATAATATTTCTGTTGAAAATTTCAGTAGCTAACCACGAAACACCTCGCTTTGATGCTAATTCCAGTAATAAACGTCGTGTGGGAGAAACCCGAACATCTTTATATATTCACGAACATGTTATTTTCAGAAACGAAATATCATTGCTATATCCGAAGGTATTGTGAACATAGACACAGAGACGGACAGCAACACAGACGAGCATACAGATAATGCGTAAATGAATTTTCTTAACCTATCTGTCATATGCTGCGAGTATTATGGGTTTATGGACGCTGTGTATTGCCTAGATAAAATCATTTCGGAGCATATTTTCCTCGAAGATTAATCATAGAATCAAAAACCTATTCGGTTGGGCGACGTATTTAAGTGAGATATGAGCGAAAACAGTGTATGATATGGGATATCTCCTCCTACAGGCATTTATATAATATTAAGCGCGCATTTTCCCAGAATGTTTTCCTTATTATTTGTATTAATTTTGATTTCATTTTGGCAACGGTTAAAATTTAAAAAGTNTCTCCTCCTACAGGCATTTATATAATATTAAGCGCGCATTTTCCCAGAATGTTTTCCTTATTATTTGTATTAATTTTGATTTCATTTTGGCAACGGTTAAAATTTAAAAAGTTATTATTTGCAATAAAAAACTTTTTTAATGTAAGTTGTTTTCTTTTTACTTGACTGGAAGAGGTTTTTTAAAGCTGAAAGTTGACATTGATCATAGCATTGTCCTAGTTCCAATATTATACGAGTTATCGTGATCACAGATAGATCAACAATAAATTTGATAAAGAAACATATTAATGAAATTTATTCTCATTGATTATTGTACACTAACCGGAGGGAATTTAATTTTAAACACCTATCTTAGAATACAGTGAAAAATCTGCGCATAAAAACTGCCTTTAAACACTCTAAACCACCCACCCCCTCCAAACATGTAAACGTTAATGATTTGAGTATGCACGAGAAGTGTGCAGTCACTTTACAAATCAGGTCCTGATAATCAACAGGACAATGTTTTCAGTACCTACTAGGCTAATGTAATTGCACCGCAAATAGTGCTATGGCCACAAATTTTTGGGCCATCCCCTATGGAAATTTTGGTTGCAGGCACAATTCTGGATTTGTCATCACAGTAAAAACGGAACTTTGATAAGGTCTACTGCTCTTGATTAATATTATTCAGCATTACAAATATTCTCAATATTCCCAAAGATGTCTCTTTTGACACACCCGAATGTTGCTATGATCAATATCTTAAAGTTGATTTAAAAGAAATTAGTGGTGATTGTAAAGTCAAGGTGGGAAGCGAAAGTATATTTACCCTAGAGTCTGGAAGTATTTTTTTTCACGAGAGAACAATCAAACATGGTCATCGGTCGTATCTGAATACATCTCGATACCAACCCTTTTAAGAATTTCATCCGTCGATAAAATAGAGTAAAAACCCGTGCAGAGGCTTAAGAGCAACTCTTTATTTAACCTCTTTAAATTAAATATATTTGAGTGAAATTAAATGGATTAATTATGAATGCATATTCCGAAAATGGATATAATTATATATAAATATGATATACCTCCAGAACACCTAGGTTATCCGATTGATTGTATTGAAATTAAATACATATCTTCCATAGGTATAGCAAACAAGACCAGCTGCTCAAAGTTATGAACCTATTTTGATCATTATTGAAGTTGACCTCACATCTAATAAAACTCTGATCACAATAATTTGTGTAGTTTTGTTAGATGTGAGGTCAACTTCAATAATGATCAAAATAGGTTCATAACTTTGAGTGCATATGTGTTAAAGGAACATAAATTAAGAAACGATAATTTCAATGGTGTACTGATAACCATAATATAAAAATTTAAAATGTATATGGCGGCTTCGGGAGATACGACAAATTTTGAGTTTACAACCAACAGCAAACAGTTACCCAAAATATTAGTTTGGCAACTAACTGCAGATTTTTTTTAAAAAGTAAAGGAAAATTTTTTCAGCAAAAAACTGAACCAGGGAAGATTTGACATCAAAATCATTATTGAAATTTGTACCATTCGATGGGTTTTGCAAAGATCGAAATAATAAGTAATCAGATGGAGCAAGGTCAGGACATTGTCATGCTGTAATTGTGGTCCAATATAGATATCTGAATTGATCGTTTGGTTGAGTTCAAAGTTGACAATTCCTTTCTAATCCCACCAAACTGCTAACATAAATTTCATTTGATGAATATCAGCTTTTGATTTTATTTGAGCTAGTTCATCTGACTGGCGTGAAGTTAGCAACACTTTTTATGCAACACTTTTCTGTCAAAATGGGGAATGATGGAATTGGAACAAAATAAAATGTTTTCAAATTATGTTAATTTAATGATAAATATGATTGTTATTCGATATTTATCGAATGATAAATATCGATAAATATCGAATAACAATAACACGGTATATATAAACATATCTTAGAACAAATATTCTTCTATCTTCTAACAAAATTTCATTTGATTCAACAAGCAATTTTACGTGCAATCACTTCATCCACACTTTTGAAAATTGGAGCCAATCCCGGAAAAAACTTTTTACTGGACTTCCTGAAGTTTCCGGTATATCCACCCATATACATATCATAGAACTAATAACCACGCATCTTCTGGCGGAAACTCAGTGTATTCCAATCGTCAGTTTTCGAGGAAACTCCAGTTCATCATTTCATCATTGGCATTTCTGGAGAATTTCNAGGAATTTTCAGTAGAATGATGCATGGGGGAAAGTTCTCGGAATCCACCTAATGATTATTTTTACTGATTTCTGTAATTAGCAAATGTGCGGATGACGTGATTCCATGAAAACTGGCGAGTGTATTAGTGCGAAAGTTGGTATATTGATAATTGAATAGGTGTTCTATGATATACATATAGTTGCATATTCCGGATATAGTTTGATTCTATTAACCGTTTTTTGGAGTAAGTTTTTCACATTTATTTGTGTAATACACTGTTTTCGGACCACATAGATGCATTGAAGGTACATCTGGTTTTTATCAAATCATATCCGTTTATTGTACACCATTTAAGTGTATTCATGTTCATTCAATAATGAAAATTAAATTTAATTATTGATTTTGGTTAATCTTGCCTTTTACCCTTTTAATGGACTGTTCTACTGGAGTTACCTCTGATTTTAATCCAATCTTACCAATTTTCGAAACGCGACGCAAATTTTACCAATTACCAACGTAATTCCGAAGTCGCCAATTTTGAAGAAATGCGGGAAATATTGATCACATCGTGGGTGTATAGAATTTGTGTAAGAAATTTGATTAATCT
>JXOS01022265.1:648-15975 GCA_001015075.1 Cirrula hians
ACATTAATTTCACTATATTTGATCGCACAACATGCACACGAACACACGTCGAAAGGGTTGTGGAGTCAATTAATCAATTGTTTGCAACACTAACTACATGTATTTGGGTGCACAAAGTAGAAAAACAGGGTTACAATAATTAAAAAAATTGTTAAAATTTAAAACAATTGACATGGTTTTTTTAATATAGTTTTTTTTAACTATTGGTACAATATAGAGAATACACATAAGTATATATACTTGTAAACCAATGTATATGCACTAATTTTTGTAATGTACTATGGGTATTTCANTCACATGCAGCGCAATTTAAGTTCATAAAAATGCAAATGTATTGTGCGGAATTAACTAAACAATGAGTATAATAAGTGGGTGGGGTGTAGCAATTCTATATTCTGATAGATCCAGAAGAATATGTGGAAATACCGTACTTTCAGACTTGTATTTTGATCNTAATAATAATAAATACCGTACTTTCAGACTTGTATTTTGATCGTGGTGTAAACCGAAAATTCAAGACATGTCTCTCTAGGCAATTCTAAAAAAAAAAAAAAGAACCCCTAATTCGGCATTAAAATGTCATTCATATCCCGTATTTAATTTTGCTGGCTATAAAATAAAACATTTCTATAAACAAACAATACTCCCCCATGAAATGTCATAAGAAATGGATATTTTTCGGACGCTCTCTCGATTTGCCATATGTGTTTATAGTTTATTATACTGTGAGCTGAATCCTGTGAGCTAAAGAAATACTAATTTGATATTAAAATGTTATTCTTATGCCGTATTTAAATTTACTGGCTATAAAAAAAGCAGTTCTATAAAATAACAATGTGTACGTAACTTTTATTTCAATGACCCATTTTTCTAATAAAATTATCGTGATGTAACACTGAAAATTATTAATAAACTATATCGGTAATAAGAATATGCCGATCTGAATGAAATACGCCTAATAAAATTTCATTGGACATAAAAGTAAAATATTTAGAATGACGTTGTGCACAGATACATTGATTTTGTTTATTGTTTTTGCTTCACAATTATTAATANTAGTATGACGTTGTGCACTGATACATTGATTTTGTTTATTGTTTTTGCTTGAGAATAATTAGTTATTGTTTGTGAAAATATTAAAAATAGTATTTGGTTTTTAATTATTAAATTCAATAAAAAAATATATTTACAACTGAAATGTTTTCGTATTTGCATTTTTGCAAAATATAGATACAACGATGGCAATAATTATATTTGACCTTGGCAAACGTTAGATTTTATATCACACACCACAGCATAATCACATAGCTGTGATTGCACAGAATAACTGCATATAAAACTTAAAATTTTGAGGGAGGCTACGATGGCGATGTGTGGGGACGTAAGGTACTCAAAAAATTTAAAAACAAGAGCAAAATATTTATTCAAAAGCATTTGAAGAATTTATTTAATAGTTATTGCTTATTCATTTAAAATACAGAAGAATTTATCTATTAATTTAATATGATATATTGTTTTCATCTATGAAGTATTATAGTTTAGCGGTCTTCTTTTGGTTAATATTTGTATGATCAGTTGCATCGGAATAACTTAAAATATGTCAATAAAAATAAATCGAATGGAGTATATCAGGCAGCGCTGGAAAGGTTAGATACATCAATGCATTTACTAGAGAATTAGACTTGATTCACCTTTTCGCCACTTTCAGCTCCGTAGCTCACTTAAAAAGCTGGCGCTAGCGGTGATCAAACAGATTTTTAGTTTTCCATACCAAACTGCTTCAGAATATCAAATATATAAATTCGTTGACAAACAGCTTAAACCCCTGTTTCATCTTCATGGCATACTTCCAAGCCCATGAAATATTTCAGTGCACCCTCATCTAGAACGATTTGTTTTTTGATTGCAGAAAAGTCTTCAGTACGTCATGTCCGTACACAACAATTATATGATAGAATAGCGGTGTATTCACACTCACTTTGCCTTAGCCAATACATTCGTTGACAAAAGGTTCAGGCTGCCTCATATATATTCCGTCATGCAAATCTATATTTAAATAAGTTGATGACACATCCATTCAGTGTTAATAGAGCTCATGTTTTTGGAAGTTTTGAAGTTGCCCATCATAATTTACTATCTGCCTTTTGGTGCCACCATTCCGGTCTTACCAGACCATGCTGTTTTCGGCTTTTCATATAGAAATAATTTTATTGAAGCTCCTTTTATCAAAAAAACAGCTGTGGCAACGGCCTCAGCGCAAAAGCTTTCATCAAGCCTATCGTGCGATCTCAATTAAAACGCTCCCAAGTCATTTTGCTGTGTGTCGTATGTGGTAAAGACCACTGTCACCTGATACAACTTTCAATTGAATATTCATCAAAATGTTTATTTATAATTTCACCACCATTGTCACTTTCGCATATTTTAGTTTTTGACCATTAATCTGTGCTTCTGAAATTTCTTTAAATGATTTAAATGATTAAATTTCCTGCACTTTAAATTTTTCATTAAAAAAAAAAAAAATTGGATTATCCGAAAATAAATTAGTGTTTTCTCATAAAGATGGCTCTGACTGCGGAATAAATTCTGTCTTTACTTTAATTTTTTCCTTTTGATGTTTATCAACTGCCAGCTTAAGCTTGCTCTAGAAAAAAAATTTGTTGGGCTTTTTTGAAATAATATGTATTTTATTTCCGTAAAGGAAAAAGCACAGGAGGAGTACCGGAATTATTTTGTAAAATAGCGTTCAGGGGATTTTCACTGAAAGCCGAGACCTTTTAGGTCGGACAAGTGAAATTGATGATGATGATATCGACTTGTATCTTCATGTGACGTAACGAAAGAATGAAGAAAAGTTAAATATACTAAAATCAACCGATGATGACCATATAAGACATCTTGGACTCGTTAAAAACTTCATATTTGAGTACCAAATGAATTGAAAAAAATTAACTAACAAAGCGTATTAATGATTGTGATTTGCATCTTAAACCCAATGAATACGATCGTTTTTGAGGCGAGAAAAATGAATTATTTACAGTAACGTGAATCGAAACCGATCATTGCCCGAGCATGGTGAACCGCCACAAACCACTTNAAATCGAAACCGATCATTGCCCAAGCATGGTGAACCGCCACAAACCACTTCAAAGGGTGATATTCACAAAATGAAGATTTTGCTGTCAGTTTGATAGGATTCGAAGGGAGTAGTATATTTTGAACTGTTTCACGTAACCAAATGCTCAATTCAGATGTCTACTGTCAAGAACTGGACAAATTGATTGAAGTAATCAACGAAAAACGTCCAGAATTCGAAATTTGCGAAGGAATAATTTTTCATTACGACAGTGCTTGACCGCTCTCATCTTTTATCAGTCCCTAAAAATTATTGGACCTTGGTTGCTCTATCAAATTACCATTTATTCGTTTACAGAACTCTTTGGATGGTGACACTTTCGATAATGAACACAGTATTAATTGGCTCAGTTTTTTGCGGTTCCCTGTTTTGGGGATAGTTACCAGAATTTATACGAGCACGGAATCATGAATTTGCCATTAAGATGACAAGAGAACATTAATCAAATTGGGATATATATCATAGATTAATATTCAATCTTTTTATCAAAAAACGCTATTTTTCGTATAACACATTATATAGAGACCAACTGATTGCATATTTGTTAACTGGCTCGTATTCATCACAATTAATTCGTTCAAGTAAATTTTCAGCCCGATTATCCGAAGGACGAGGGAATGGCCCTACACTTTTGATAAATCTTTAATATTTATTCTGTACAGCAGTTGTCTAAAGCAAAGTTCATTTAATGTCTGGAAACCTAAATGGCCATAACGGCTATGCCAGGTCATTGCACTACTTGCTGCAAGTTTTACCACAAAAATTTTGTTTGTTTTAATAAACCACCATTATCGTTTGATTTTCGATTTCAAAGTTTATGCACGAATTGTTGAAGCACCCTTACGACGCTTGAACACAAATACAGCTCTGGAACTTGCAGAACATTTTTTGCCTTAATGCGAGAACCATTGCTCTCCACTTCATTTGTCCTCGCCCTTCTGATTCAATAAATTTGTTGCTTACAAAACCTTTTCTCTCTTTACGCTTTTCAAATCAGACAAACAGTGAATGGTCACAACGTTAATGCAGCGAAGCTCCGCTATCAATAATCCACTTGTCGCAACGAAAATCAAAGTAAGTGACTACGCTGTTGCTGTAACTGTTGTTCAACATATTTAATTTCTAAAGCTACAACAAATTTTTCAAAGGACTTCAGCAAGCTTGACAATACTATAATAATCAGCATTTCCTCCATTACAGTAATGCCAAAATCTGCCAGCATTTCCGTAGGTTCAAGGAACTAATTTGCGTGATCAGATACGCTGCTACCCCCAGACAAACTAATATNGTAGGTTCAAGGAACTAATTTGCGTGATTAGATACGCTGCTACCCCCAGACAAACTAATATAGAATAATTTTTTAAATAGCAAGATTTTACGTGGTGATCCGTCAGACTATGGACTAGATCCAATTTTGTGCAGGCATCCCAATGCGAATTTGGCATTTGTATATGTGACCTGTGCCCATAACCTATTAAAATATTTTATTCTTCAAAGCACAGTTTCAGATATAATCAGCAAAACACGATTTTAACTGCAACGTTTATAGAGACTGTATCTTAAAATATGAATATGATCTCACAAAAAGTGTAAAACAAACAAACAAAAAACAACTCATTTTACAATGAGGGATTCATTCAATCCAGTTATTGATTGATATCGCTACGATTATAAACGTTATAACATTAATTAATTAAAATAATATACATCTGTTATTCGCATTTCAACAGTTCTGTTACACAAATTTTGTATATTACACATAATGATACATTGAATTCTTATATTTATTTGGTAAAACGTTTCAAATAATTTTAAAAACTAACAAACGATATCATGCTAGCTTTTGCAACAATGCTCCATATGTAGGTATCAGTCTTATCAGGGTCATCGAGCCCTTTGCGATATTAACTTCGACAAGCCATATTCCTGAATTTGCCCTGATTTTTATTTGTTGGATTAAAAAACGTATTTTAAGAACAAGTTTAAAATTATACGCTACTAATTTGAACATGATGTGTTTTAGATGTTTGTTACATAAATATTATTTTTTTAGAATTTTTTTAGATGCCATCTATTAAATAAAAATTTTAAAAAATTTGAATGAATTTTTGCTGGACTTCGAGTTATATTATATGAAAGAAATACATAGTGTTTGTAAGATGATAAAACAAGTACTAAAACTAATAAACTAAAAACAAAAAAATAAAATAAAATGGTACACGTAGGTCATTATTAAGACTGTAATTTGAAACGAGCCAAGGCGCATCAGTTAACAACATCAATGTCATAAATTGATATCGCTGAATTATTTCTGTACAAATCACTCCAGGTAATTTTTTTACTCAAGTGAATATATAAAAATATAAATATTTAACAGACTCTGCTTTTGAAATAACTATATTATGTAATTGGACACCCGGTATACTCATCCATTCTTTTCAGATAAAATTGAATTGTACTAATTATTTTTGTATCCATAATCATTTTCCATTTGGTGGCTAACAACGGCATTCAACTGGATTAGTGAACGTTTTGATGGTATCAGCATTATAGCAACACCATCACTATCAAACATAAATGGTGTTTACAAAATATACAAGAATCGACTTATAACAATTCCTTGTAGTATACTAGCTTGAACTTTCATAAATAATAACTCAGTTTGTTTCACTTTAAAATAAAAAGGTTAATCCAATAAATATAACTGTTTGCAGTATTTTATTTAAGCAAAAAAAAGAACACTGAGGTCAATTTAATTAAGAAATAACTTCATATTCAGCCCCATCAAAATTTATTTTATTGAAATCACTCTGTTAAAGTCTTTAAATTGTATGACAGGTATTATATTGTTGTATTTTATAAATTATAGGTTACGATTCAACAAAGGGTTTCGCAAATCTGTGAAACGTTGAATGTGACTTACTGGTTTATACGAAGAAATTAGGTGTTCATAATTATAGATCTTTGGAACTTTAAGTAATTCTGCGCACTTCTATTGTTTAGAAAATTCGATCTTCTTAAATTTCAGCATCAAGGTTTTCTTTAGTAGTGTTTCAAGGGCTAAATGTTTAGGCAAAATGTGTCCCAAACGTGTTAACTTTGCTTGCATCACACTTACACGACTGACCCTTTGAATAGGTAATATTCTCTTCGATGGTGGATTTATACCTTGGAGTTCTGCTTTCCAATTCAACTCAATTCTTTCTTTTTAATCCACAGGTTTCTTAATCCAGGAAAAGTTGATAGTGCGGCAAACTTAGCGTAACTAGCTGAATGAATTTGAAATGTCACAGCAATGGTGGTGGTAAAAAGTCGCTTTCTTTCTAACTTTTTTTTTTTGTTCCTTCGTTTTAACTCACGCTCTTTTTTGACCTACAATATGGGTGTGTTTAATTAGTGCTCGGCAGCCAGAGTTATCGCGAGTCAGTGTTGCACTCAATCTTCCCGACTGTCTTGCAGTATTACTGCAATCAAAATTACCACAATTTAGAAGATAGTGTTTACATACATTATTTATTGTTTAGTTCATTTTTATAATTCAAATATTTTTATTTCTTAATAATCGATGATTTCAAAGATCATCCACGCGAATAGTACGAATAGGATTATTGTTGAATACCAATTCATGTTACGCGTCGGTGTCGCGTTCTGGGGTTATTCGAAACTAGTTCGTCTTGTTAATAGCTGAACAATGACTGTAGTGCCTTCAGCATATTGGCTTAAAACGTATGCTGTAGCAAAACTCTTATTGCCGAAAGTTAACATTGGAAGTACTGCTTGTTCAACCAACTAAGTGGGAATAATCGGATGTGTTCGTCCTTGTTGATGGGACACTCCGCATTGCTTATGTGTACTGCTCTGAGCTTACGTACTAGTCTGCAACTCTCCATCATCAGACTGCTTAGAGTGTAGAACAGGGTGATGAATTCCACCATAATGACACTAACTGAATATTTGTGTGGCACGCGTTTGGCAGAAACAATTCATACAATGTCAATGTAGGAGCAATGTATGAAGGCGAATTCCTAAGTTCAGAGCTATACATTTTCCACGCTGTCTGAAGATGTGGAAGCTTCGGAATTATGAACATGTGATAATGACGGGTGTTAGTCTGACGGACATTCTGAAAATGAGAATGACTTGTGCGAAGTTAGTTTGAGCATATCCACTGTACATAAAACAAAGCTTCGTTTATGACGCACAAAGTAGACAAAATCACAATTACCTTAGCAATGGATGTGGTTACTATAGCCCTTAATGTCTTGATATCCGCGATAATAACGTGTAAGACATTTCCCAGATAAAGATAGCAAACTCGTCCTAAGTGCATATCGTTTGGAAGTAAAATACCATTTTTGATAATGATTACATCACTAACCACGATATTACATTGTGGAGTTCCTTTAAATAATTAGACTCCAATATTTTGCAGAAAGTTTGATGGACAACCTTTCTTCTCTACCATCATTTTCCTATTTATCCCCGTTCATCGAGATTATTAGTGTCCGTGGGTGATACAGGATGTTATTCAGACCGTGAATGAAAGACAGGAAGAATGTAGATGACTCACAATTAAGGTCTAGAATCATCTGGTTTCTTGACACCATGATACGATAGATAATAATGAAAGGGTTATTCGGAATTCCGGGGTTCGCACCCTCTTCATGCGTCCTAATACTTAGACAGAATATTTATTTTTTGCATCGGGTTTTGTGTTTCAGTCTTGGAAAGGGATCACATTTTAGCTCTATGACGCATTGGACTTAACGTTTGTGATTAGATCAGAGCCCATGCTGCAAAGGATATTGGTGAAGAAGTCATATTTTTCCAAGGAGAGCACTTAGATTACTCGCTCTGAAACGAGCATTTATAAGATGACTACATATGATATTGGCCTGTTCCTCCCGAATTTTGCCTACCGTTTTGTTATTGCTAGGCTTTTCCAGACGGAATAGAGTATGATGTTATTTTTTACAAATGTAGAATCGATGTTGACTGGGGCGTTCGAAATTCCCGTGTAAATTGCTTATGGAATTGAATCTTAACTTATATTTCCAAAGTTAGATATCAGATTGATAGGAAGGCCTCTAAATTCTAAAATTTGGGAATCCCTGTTTTGTTGGTTTTGCTTTGCTACCATAGATCTAATGTATTGATGGGATGGAGAATGGACAACAGATAAACATAAATTGGATCCCATTTTCAGATGTCGATTACACTGAGCTTAAGAGTAGAGATGTAATTATGCAGAGATCACTGGAAGTTTTTGATACATTTATATAATAATAAATAAACACAATAATAAAACACAAAATTGGATGTTTACTAGTACTTGTTTTTTTTTGCAGCGTTCTTGAAGACTTGCTCAAACAATTTCCCTTGGATTCACAGGATAAATTTCTGAAAATATATCCATAAAGTCTAGCCATGACCCTGGAACACAATAAACTAGCATTGCGGTACACAGATCTCATAATGTTCGTTTATTGATTTGGCGTGAGCGAGAGTAAAACGGATCATGGATTCTCTCGTTTTGCAATGAGTTTCGTTGTATTTGATTTTAATTTTTTATGTTATATTTTTTATTTACGCCACAGGTAAAATTGCGATTAAATAAATTCATACTGAAGCACTGGCTAACGAATATTAAATTATGCGAACACAATTTAAAAAAAAAAGTAAAAAACAAATAGGGTTTCTTTCGAGACAATAGTGGACAGTAGACACCATACAATTTGGAACAGATACTCACGACAGATATCAAGCTACACCAAGGAACAACTCGATCTCATTTCGTGGGTTCACCAGCTGATAAAACGGATAGCCTATTAGACATAATACACTAGTAAAACGATCGTCTTTTTGGTTTTCTGAAGCATAGCCATGGGTCCTTTGCGTTGAAATCACCAGTAATACTCAATTTTTGTCAAAAATGTTGAAAGATATGCCAGTCTTGTTGGTAGCTTAATTTTTCTTTTGGAGGGAAGATCGTAGAGTGCACCAAAAGTGCAGCCTTTGATTTAAATTCCTTCAGGAAAAGTTAATTGGACCACGAATTCGTAATATATACATCAACGAAAATACCAAATCCTGCAAAACTATATCACTGGGATGATTTGCGGACCAAAGGTCAAGCCATTAATTTTTATATATAATTTTGCGAAAAGATGTGTTTCGGATATAAATAGTATGTCAATATGTTTTATGAACAGTTCCACAGAATTGCGCTGGTTCTAGAAACCCTCCACATTCAACGCAGCAACGCTTGCACTCATTAGCATAATTTATTGATTAATAGGGACATTATATTTAAAAGTCTGTTAAATTTGCTGAATTAATATTGCTTCTATTTATTACATAATTGGTATTTCAAGTTTAAATGAAATATTAGCTTTGAATACAGCATCTTGCTGAATTGAATTTGCTTGTGTATTCAGATACCGTGAAGCTGAACTACCTTTGAATCAGTTGACGTTTTTTCACTTGCGCTAGCGCGTTTGATTCATATCAAAAGGGAACTTGCTCTCATTCATTATTTTTAGCTTTTAAAGCAATCCTAATATGTTGGTAGTTTGTCAGAAAATTCAAGAATAGTTAAATATGAAATATTTTAATAACAATTCAAGAAAAATGTAATAAGTTCGAAAGTGAGCAAAGCAAGAAACGAATCAATGCAAAATCTGTTGTGAAAACATAAAATCTTGCTACAACATCTGAAAATTTTGATAAACTTTATGTATCAGATTACCTAAGAAGATTTGAAGCTCAGCGCGTACAAGTGACACACGCAATACTTGATGAGAGACGCATTGAAGGAGAGTGTAAACGAAAATCAAATCCATTTCTCATCCAGTATGCGATGAACTCTCACAGACGAATTCTGTTTGACGAGAAAATCTTCTATGGAGCAGACTTATGCAATAATTAAGGACTGACGAAATTGATCAAAGTTGATCAATCGACGGTATTGGAATCCATTATGAAGCCATTCGATATTCGTCATGAAATTGTGGACGTCTTCAAAAGATGCTACTCAAGGCCTCAACAAGAACGCCTTGACTGTGAAGCAAAAGCAAAGTTTCGGACATCATACGATTTGATAATTTGGCAACTAGTACTTCTGGCCTTAAACCGATAGATAACTAATTGTGGTCCGTATCAAAGGCTATGGGTTGGTCCACTCGACACCTTAATATTATGGATCTGAAGTGAACCTTTGATCGTGCACTGAACAATTTCCCCATGGATGAAAAGCGGCTCGTGAACGATGATTTGTGGTCGTCTCAAGTAATGCTGAAAGACAAGTGGAAGTAATTTCCAGTAAGTTGCTCAAAATTCAATAACCAAGAAACACAACCAAACACAGTTTTTCTTTTAATTATTAATATCAGACATTATGACTTGACTATAAATGCGCCGGATTAAATGGAAACAAAACAGCCTCAAGATAATAGCCTTTAGCTATAGTCCAAAATTAGAGTACAATTTAATTAACATTTTGCTTTAAGTTAATGGCAAATGTATATTGGATGCTAGCCAATCTGAAATTTAGAGTAATTTGAACTAAAATATGATCTAAGTCAAAAATTCACATATACAAATATACTTTGTATGAAGAAAACAATTTTGCTTCTCAAGAAAATCCATGGGTCACGATGTGTTATAGCTCAGTCCTCCGCCGAAACAACTATCCAACACAGCAAACAATATTTTAATATTTTAAGTTGCGTGCGCTTGATTTTTAACTCAAAGTACACGTTTAGAGAAGCATTATGCTTTACCTCAACTATAGCATACTTAAAGTCTTCATTATTTTAAAGTATACGCAAACTTTAATTCAACTACAGTTACGGGTCAATGATTCTTATTTTGCTTTCTAGCCCAAAAAGAAATAAAGAAGATGGTTAGCAAACATGCATACAGACATTGCATAGTTGACGAAATAATAGGGAAATTTTATATTAATCCCTCTGAGTTGCACCGATTGTGATTTATTGATTGTCTTGGTGTAAAAAATTAATTGGAAAACTAAATTTGCTTAAATTTGAAGGAAAAATCTGTTGTAATAAGATAGTTTCCGCTGAAAGCCACCACTATTTCTTCGCAGCTACAGATGGAAATAACCAGAATTGTTGTGTACGATAGTATAGGTATAGTTCGGGCTAAAATTGCGATTTTGTGGAAGTTTTGAACATAAAGTCAAGTGTTCAAGTTGATCCCGTAGTTGAGAATTATATACAAACTTAACTAAATATTTTTATTAAACAAATATATATTCTGGATTGGATAATACTTGAATTAATATTTCATTTTTCAACAGATAGTTCCAATTTCAATGTTATTGCTTTGGAGTCGGAATCAGCAGAGAACAATATGATATACAATAATTTTGGTTTTGTTTTCTATCACAAAATAATGAAGATTGATTTCACAGACTTCGAACGGTTGGTTTTCCTCTCCTTTTAATTCGCATAAGATAGTGTTCGCGTAAATCACAATGTTCGTATGTTTCCTAACGATCAACTGTAAAGCATTTCGCCCGTGATATGACATTGAATAATAAAATTTATGCCGTCGATGTCCTTATTGTTCCCCATCGTGTGCGTCCCTCAAGGATTGGAAGCATAAGTCATCATCTGAAAAGAAAATTACACTCATCCAAATTTATATTCAGAACATATGATCGAATTGGTGAAAATGCAAAACTCAAATTAATTAGAACACGAAAAATACAATATTTGTTAAATAGAAAATAATAACGCGAACTAATAACCTGCCACATTGAGCACTGCATCATCTTTTATTTATAACTTTTTGTCTTTTCGCACAATGCATTTTACTATCGCCAAAAATCTACAAACCTAGATATGAAATTCAAAATTACATTAAAAAAATCAAATTTGTCTTTTTCGAGATTATGAGTTTTCAGAGGTATATCCTTAAATTTCCAATTTTAATGNCAATCAAATTTGTCTTTTTCGAGATAAGAGTTTTCAGAGGTATATCCTTAAATTTCCAATTTTAATGGGGATGGAAACCCACAAAGTTGCTGGACAGCATGTGCCAAACAGGGATGGGAGCACATAGGTACAGCATAAACTGTAAGACTATGTTTCAGTATACATAGCAAACGTACACATGCGAACTTTTTAAAAAAGGTCTTTTTATTCCTTCAGCTTTGATCGAACGTATTCGTTAATGAATGCACTTTTTAATTCATGGAGTTTATCCACAAAGCTATTTTCATCAATGGAGTCTTGTTATTCACGCAGACATTTCATCAACGCAGTCAAATCACCACAATGAGGCCAATTAGAAACCCACGAGGCCACCAGAAGAAACCAAAGGGTGAGTTACGTTTGCAATTGAAATAAAATATAAATGATTCACTAAAATATGTTGTAATAATTGAAACTAATTTAAATTAAAACGAGCACGATTTTTATGCTATTGATGGTTTGTATTCGGAATTTGAAAGCATAGAAGCCAAAAGACGTGGTTGAATAACAGTTTATATAAACAACTACTTTAAATATGATGTTCAATTTACAAATAGCAACTACTGGTATATTCACATTACTATTGAATATTTTAAGCAAAAACGCACAATAATGGCAGTTTATCGTCTTCCAGGACTGCAAAATTGGCAAACATAAACAAACAAGTTGGAAACCGCAATCACCGCATTCCAAGCAAAATAAAATTTATTAATAGTTGGCAACGTGAATATAGATATATTTAAAAATAACTATGGTGCCTCAAATCAAAAAGATGTGTTTTCGTCTATTGTATTATCCAACGAGGGTGGATCCAGTAAGAAATTACAACACAAATATCAATCATATTCTTGCGCTTTCAATGAATTGTGATATAGACATCGGAATTGGAACCTCAAATGTAACAAACCACTACAAGTTAGTATTTGGTATGCAATTCAAAAACGAAGAAGATATACAGAAGCACGAACAAAAATTCTATATTCATACTTTTGAGATTAATATTAAAATACGAAGTGTAAACTCGGATCATAACGTCAACAAAATGTTTGTGCGTATATTGTCGAATTTTGAAAATATATACAGTGATTGCATGTACAAAAGAAAGAAAAATGCAGTATGAAATCTTTACCCAACGCTGATAAATTAATTAATGAGGCAAGCATTACAGACAAACAGTATGAAATATGGAAGAATAAGCCTTCCTTCTAANACAGTATGAAATATGGAAGAATAAGCCTTCCTTCTAAACTAAGAATGCTTATAAACAGTGTAGAAATAAAGTCACTAAAATGATAATATATAAAACGAAAACTAACTATTGCAGGGTGAAATTTAAGGAGAGTGAAAGCGGCTCTAGAAAAACGTGGCGACTCATTAATGAAGTATTTTGGTGAAAAGTACGGGAAAACATTGACGGTGCCATATTGAAATACTTCAAATGTGATCCAAACGATTAAAGAATATCATACTCGAACAAAAACATTAATTGAACAAAATTCATTCAAGAGCATTCCATGTTCGTTGAACCAGCGGAACATATGGAAGTTTTTAACAAACCGAATGCGAATAAAAGACCAGAAATTGATGGAGTACGTCCTATCATTCTTAAAAATAATGCACATATACTTACACCGGTCATAACAAAACTCATTAACATGAGTATCGAACAAGCAGTCGTTCCACAGATGCTGAAGATATCTGTAATTAAGCCCATATATAAAAGAGTGGTGAGATATCTTGGTACGAAAACTATAGACCCATTCCTATTCTATCGTGCGTGAAGCATGCGTTAGAGCAGGTGATGGTGAAAAAATGAACTTAGCAAACACAGGATTATAAACAAGAATCAATATCGGTTCCTAACACAAAAATGTATCAACGAATTTTTAGCAAAAATTACCATAGGCTTCTATTATTCTAAGACTGCGTTTGACATATTGTATCATATCAAATTTGTTGGATTTAATTGAGCCAGTGGAGGATTCAAGGATCTGCCATGGTAGCTTTCACAGGTGGTACAACTAGTAATAATTCATTTTTAATATTAATTAAAATTCAGAGGAAAATCGATTCTTTCTAATTTTAAAATAACTTTTTTACTAGCGCCAAATTATTTATTGGCTTATTATTATTAAACATTATTCAATCAAACAATGGATGATACTGTCAAGATGCCATTTCATCTGTCAATCTTAAGAGAAGTTTTCTGGATTCAACTAATCCGAATTGAAAATAAAAATATTCAACTGCTATTTTATACGCATTGCTAAATATAGGTTAATATGTTAATATAGGTACGCCGATGCGTAGCAACAATTTTGTTTTTAATATTGCATAGTACAAATGAATGTAAATGTGAAAAATGTGAGGTGTGAATGTGAGAAATGGCATTCGTGATACGTGTAGAACAAAATTTGTATATGAAGCCAAATTCTCTCTCATGAAATCGCATAGAAAATGGGTTTATTTTACATGCTCCCTCAATTTGAAAGCTATTTCTTTACTGCATTATGCTGGTATCAAAATAATAATATAAAAAAGAACTTATTGATAAATACTTATGAAACTGTTTGACGCGTTCATAGATCAATTTCATTAAATACTATCTCAGATTTAAAATCCAACGCTTAGTCAGTGTTTTCTGACATGTTCAGGATTAATTTGATTTATCATGAATTTCATGTTATTTGCAAAAAATTAATCATTTTTGAAAAATTATATTTTAATAATGCTAATATAATGTTCCTTTTCTCACATATTCTTAGGCTTTCTAAATGATATCGTTTGTATATTTTATTTTTTAATCAAAATATCCCACTTTATCTAGTGTCAGGTTCGTGGCTGTTGCCTAGAATGTTGTGCTATTGTATACTTTTGAGTTTTATTGCTTACCGTACTTTTACATTACATGTCCGAGACTTAGTTCGGGAAAAAATTTTTTCGCTGAGCCACTTAAAATTTGTACAGTCATTATGATTTTAGTAATGAATGTTTGTGATTAACGAGGGGCACGTCGGCCGCATTTTAAAAATTAGATTTTTACTGGCGAAAAAATTTGGTTTTTCAAATTAAGATGCAGTTATACTGTTTGATATAAAATGTAAAGTTTGCTATGTTAAATTAGATTATTAAACTTTTTCTTAACAATAAACAATTTGATTTTTTAGTGTTGGCAATCCAAATCAATGTGTC
>JXOS01022380.1:0-24515 GCA_001015075.1 Cirrula hians
AAATCTTTGAATGGTAAGACTTTAGGTAATGACGCACTTGCTGCAGTTTTATGCTGATAACAACCAGAATTTGTATGAGAGCGAATTTATGAAGTTGCCCGAAAGATACCAAAGGATCATTGATCAAAATGGAAAATATATCATTATTATTTATTATTATTTTCATTCTGTATATTTAAAATAAAGTCTTGATGTTGCTTGAAAATTTCGTTAACATTTTTTCTAACAACTAAATAGAAGAAGCATTTTTTGCTTGGAATTTCAAGCTGAGCTCTTTCATTTTATGACATTGCGGCCCTTGAAATTTTGCACGCGAGGCATATCATTCTGAACAATTTTCTTTTATTTTATTTCGATTTAAATTTAATTGCATAAAGGGGAGAACTGCGCCGAACAAGCAGCAATTAAAGATTGCCTACACTTTTTTTAACACGATCTCTTTTTTTTTTAACTTGTACTTTAAAAGTTTTAGCTGAAAGGCCAATAATTTGAACGCTTTACCGTTACAGTAGGGAATTTATTGGAGGCGAAAAGGTTGTTCCAATCTTCACAATCTCTTAAGTGGTTGGTTCAATAATTTGGCTTACAAATACGTTTGAGCTCTACACTATGATTACGAATCGGCTCCAGCCCATACTCTTTACTCTAATATGAAGTTAACCTAGAGCAATTATTTATTAAGTCCACAGACTGAACATAATCGAATATATCAAATGACAGAAGCTAAGCTGGATTGCTTGGTGTGCTTTCTGTGTAGGGTGGAGAATGGTTTATAGCTCGATCCGCATGAGTGAAGCAAAGGTCTCTCAGACGGACATCAGTTGTCCGACTGCTGAGATTGCGTCTTAAGCTCAGATGTACGAAGAAAAGCAGTGACAGTCTGCTTTGAAATCGCCATTCATACTTTCGGCTGATATTTTCATGAGAAAGCAATTTGGCATGACAGGAGAGATCTGTTAGAAAGTCCAAGTCTATCTTCATACTGGTGCAAAAAAAGCTTTCTGACACATAAATGATCACAATAAATTTAAGCGCAAAAAACAAACTATTGCCAAAGTTTTGCAACCGTAAAGCAGAGTCAACGCTGAAACTCCTCATGGCACCCATATAATGTGCACTCGGTCTGACACAGCTCGGGCATTGCGAGTGTGACATGCATGCACACCGGAAATTAGTTACATTAGACATTAGCCTATCGGGTGCACAGCGCAAATTGGTCATGTGCCTTTGTCACCCCTGCAGTGGCGCAGCCGGTGTACGTTCGATGCGGCGTGCATATGTGACGGCTGGATGCGTATGTGCTGGCAGCGTTTTATTTAAGCGGAAATTACAATTTTAATTTTTCAGTAAGTTTTGCTTGGATTTTTCATTTATTATATTTTATTTTTTATTCTTATTATTATTTTGTCTGCGCATGCCGACACAGGCAATCAAAAACAAAATGGTAAACAAACTCGTTTTATTTTTAAATAATTTCAGCATTTAAACCGCCAGCAGGCATTTGAAATTGAAAATTCTTATGATTAATGTCAGACAGCGTAGTGCGTCTGTGTTTGTGTAATTGCTTGCTGGCACTGTGACAGTGTAGCGGCCGTGGTGGATTTGTGGCGTGTAGCAGCGTCGACATATGTATAGCGCACAGCTCTAGCTGTGCCTGTTGTTGTTTTTGTCATTATGATAACAATCAACATACCAAAAGTGTGAACTTAACTTAAGCAACACAAAGCACAAATAACTGCCGCTTTAAAGTTGAAATGATTTTCGTGTTTATTTGGAATTGAAAAAAAAAAAATTATAAATTTGTTTTATCACCGCAACTGCCATGATGCGTGCTTATCTAAGCCTGCAGGCATACTCTCAACATTTCTGTTAATTCCTTGGAACGTTTATATGCGGATTTGATGGCATGTTGCGGCAATATAAGGCTTTTAAGCGCATTGAGTGGCAGCAACTTAATTGACGGCACAACATGGCGTATGATTAACATGCGCTTCTAGCGCTGGTCACATGAGAAGCAACAACAGCATAGGTTGTTTGTTTGCTTTGCATAAGCATATGCATAAGCCGAAACATTTCAGCGCTTGCCTAAGGGCAGCCTATACGCTTCACTTAACGCCAAGAGTGTGACGTGCACGTGAAAGGGAACTGATGCGCCAGCGTTCAGAGACAGAGCGGAGTAACGCGATTGCTGGCTGTTTATCTTCGCAAGTCGTATGCTTATGTGAAGTAGTCCTGAATTTTCATTTCCCAAAAGTACTTCGATTCAAATGCTCTTCTAAACCTTCACTGAATGCTTAAAAAATGGCATTAAGTCAAGTTAAACGACATTGCTCTATTTATTTCCGGATGACTGTGGATCTACTCGGTTATACTTTACACAAATTTCTAGAGTCATCATATGTCTTCTATCTTTATCGTGATAATTAATTAATGTTGAGTTTGACATCCCAACCAAACAAAGAAGGCCTTCGTTATTGCATTAAGGAACTCCCAATGTGTGGTCAACTTAGTACTTGACCAGACGCAGCGGTTTTTCGTGTGTTCTCACAAACTTGAATGGTGCTCGAATTTTCAAAGCTTCAAGTTTGAAGCAAGAAATTTTGTCTAGCTACCAATTTGAACAATCACAATAGCATTAGCCAAGAAATTAATCATTATATCAATTTTTTATAATCAGTAAGCTCTTGAAAATAGGAGCCTTCAATCGGAAGCCAAAAACCAGCATTGCCAGGGCGCTCAAAACGTCCCCTTTCCTATGCGGTGTTAAATCATGATTTCCTTCCAAAGCAAAAAGGCAATCATTGGGTGTTTTCGAGAGGACGCTACAGCAATTATATTGCCTATTTTGATGATGAAGAGAAACATGATTTGTCAAAGCTCGAGCTATGTGAAATCATAAACGATTTCAAAATACCTAAATGAATAAAGCTGCAGCAATTCGGCTGCGTAGAACATATTACTGCAATGAGTGTATCACCGCGTGCTGTTTAGATGTTTGATTGCCAAGCGTGTAGTTGGTGTTGGCATTCAGAATAGGATGACCATAGCTGTGTTTTGAAGACCCAATTCTTAACCACGATAGTATTAAAAAAACGAATGACAAACTACAAACCATTGCAAGGCTAGCTAAATGTTGTGCCCTAAACATGCCACGGGTTGGAAGGTGTACTTGAAACGAAGGAAAGTATCATTGAGGAACAATAGTGCTTTTGTTTAAGCATCGAGCAATGTCTTATAAAGTAACGCATATGGTGACTCAAGCGAAACAGCACCTGCACTATAACCAAAGTGGCTGCAAGTGGTGGATCCCTTACTGAAGGGGTGTATTATCATATTGATGATTAACTTTATAACGAAATACGTCCATCTGTTTATCTTACCATAAAAGTGTAGTGAAGTCCTCGAAAACCTTAATGAACTAGTCCTCATCTCATATGCATGTCATCTCTGACTTCAACAACTGAATATATATTCTTCTCAATTTGCAATATCTGTTGAATCTTACGGAATTATAATTGTTTCTAACTACCTCTATTCTGTTAGCATATGTAGCATATATTGAGTTCGAAATGATAGCGGAATACTCCAATATTATCTTTACCAAAGTTTCGACTAATTTCTTGGTAACATATGGGTGGGGAATTGTGAAAACCATTTTTGATTAATCCAAGATCTGATAAAGCTCTGTTACCCATCACATCAATTTCCTCATTGAAGGACAGTTTCATAGTCCTTGAAAATTTTAAACAATATTTAAGCGATGAAGTAGAGCTCCAAGATAAGATCCCGCAGCTAACCAAAGGCATTTATCTAGCAAATTGTTATGAAAATGTTTGCATCATCTGTGTAATGGAGCAGTTCCAAATATTTATGAATGGTGATAAATAATTTTAGAAAAGCACATGTACAATGTGTCACAAACGGCTGTCTCGAGCAATACAAACCATAACTCGAATAGATCCGGACACAATGTTTCCTCAAAATGTATACATGTATGGAACCACTGTATTTTAAGTTTTTATAGAAATGGTGGGTGGTTGACCGAGTAAGACATTGCTGAAGTTCATATACACTACGTCTATCAGACCAGATATGTCTTGCTGGAAATAATAAAGTAAGTGTGTACCTCCAGATCTGCCCTTTATAAACACATATTAGGAAGTTGATATTATCGACTTCAGAGAATGAGATACTTGGCTTGTAATGAAATACAATAATAAAACTTAGGCATAACGTTTAGCTCCTTCTTCATCATTTCATCATTTGTAGGACTCTTTTTATGAACAAATTACATATGGGATCTAATCCATACCATTATAATAGCCAATATGACAACGGCGATTGTCACATCCATTCCCGAATCGTATGGAATCTAAAGCAATATCAACTAAGTAAAACGAATTAAAATCCAGAGGTTATGTTGAAGAGGTCATTTCGCAAGTATGCCTGGGTCGAAACCAGTTCGTAGAGTGTTGAATTTTAAGCCAAACGGTGGTGGCCGTACTGAAACTGCGCTGAGACGATCAGGTTTGGCATGGTGCTATAATACTCGATTTTCACATCTAGCGGACAAACAAGAGCCACAAGATTTTTGTAAACAAGAACAGCACCAGCTGGTTTCGTGAATTAAGTATTAGGTAGATAAAAAAGTTTTTCTGTTTTAGATAACAGATGTCCCTATTGGTTAATTATTAAATTGTTAAATACTTGGCGTCACTCAACCTGCCATTTTTTATCGTTTAAACGAAATGGAATAATTCGAAAGCTATCAAATTGGGTGCCGTATGAATGGCCGTTTTCTAATGTGCACACAACTGCTCCAACGCCAAACGCAGTTCATCTATCCACTTTTGACCGGCGATAAAATGTGGGTCTATTACGATTATACAAAAAATTGTAGAACTTTTGGAGACGCCAGCGAAGCCTCATAATGAACTGCCATGCCAAATTTTCATAGCGTAAAAAACTGTGGAGATTGAGTGGAGCAAAATGACCGCAATACATTGACTAACACCAAAAAAAATAAACTTATATTGCAACATGATGATGCTTGGCCTTATGTAGTGGTGCTCATTAAAAGTTACTTAAAACCCGTTAAAATAGGAAGTCCCACGATATAGCCCATTACCATCTCTTTCAAAAGATGCAACATGGCTTGTTAGACCAGCACTGCTCCAATTACGATGAAGCCAAAATGGGGATCGTATTAAGAAATGCATAAATTGTAGCACTGTAGATGCTTTAAAGCGAATGTTCTACACTGCAGGAACTGACCAAGATAATATGTGCGACTATGGGTGGACTCTGAGTTATTCGTAGGAGTTATGTGAACTAGCTAACGAACTCCAATTCGATTTAGTTTAGTTAGCCCTGCATGGCTAAGACAAGAACTATTTAGAATCATGTTTTGGGAGAGAATATTGTTGGTTATAGCATGCTCTCTAGCCGCACTAGCGCTTCCAAGTCATCTGCTACGTAGCCAACTCAAGCCGCTCACGTTACTTTTTATGGTGCAAACATTAATATGTGCCTGCAGCATTCGCAAGCAATTGTTGATGCACGCGAGCAACTTGCTGCACGGCGTGCAAATGATTGTGGCACAGACGCAGTGCATTGCTTAGCCGCTTATCGCACGTGCCTTGCTCGTATATTTGGCTGCAATTCACATGTGCGTGCGTGCGTGTTTGTGTATGTGGTTGTGGCATGCGTGCGTGCATCAATTTGCCAGCGCAGCTAATGCGCGCTCTTGACTAAGCTCAGCTAAACGGCGACCACACCGTGCGGCTGCTGCACTTATGCTTGCGTGATTTGCAGTTCATGGTGGTGTGCGTGCTGCATAAAAGTGCGCTTACAAGCGCATTACAAAACCGACAGTCGCAAAAGTAGCAGCAAGGCAAAAAGCCAGCGCAAAGTTGCACGAATACTTGGCACAATGCGCGTCAAGAACCTGGCCAAAGCAGCAAACTTATGACCCACAATAAATAAATGCACCCACACACACACACACACACACACACACACTCACAAACAATTGCGTCGTAGCGAAGAACGTGGCAGGGCATGGCAGCTTGTAAGCCAAGCCACTTTGTTAACGTGCGCTCTTTTGCAATAAGCTAAAGTGATGCACGCTCTTAGGGCCAGAACGTGCAGCTCGAAAATTTTTGTGGCAAACCAACGTACACCAGCGCCTTGCCCATTAACTTGCAACACCAGCAGCAACAAGAAAATAATAGTTTGATTTCCAATACGAAACGCAGCAGAGCGTTGCGTTGCGCTGGTATTAAGCTGAAATTGGATACTTTGACGGCGCGCTGCCACTTGCATTTGCCGCTGTTGGCACCGCAATGGATGCTTTATGTGCGCGCATCTTTTACGGAATATCAGCTTACAACGCTCTGCCAGTTGTAGCTGCCAGAAGAAAATTTGCTTTTAACCGCTGACTTGCAGTTGACTGTATGTTGCAAGCCAAGGCACGTGCGACGAGTGTTTTAAATCATGTGCCAACCCTTACAGCGCATTTGAGTGCTTCTCTCATTAAACATTTGCTCAAAGTAACGGCTGCACTCCGAGGAGTGATACCACCGCTGAATCCATAGACTGCATATGCAGACATTCTCCAAGCATTCTAGAAAATGAATCAAGTTTTTCGAGTACAGCTGGAAAGCAACTCTGTGAGAACCAACTCTATTGTGCCAATAAAGCGGTCACTATGGCAAATTTCTATAGCTAGAATCAGGCATTCCCAGAAATATCCCTCTAATTTGTGAGCAAATATACAATGCTTGTCGAAATTTTTACTAAACGTGTAATATCTGATATATTAAAGTTTATCCAAAAGGCTATCTGTATTCAGTTAGAATTTTCAAGTCCAGGGAAAGTGTTGAGAATTGCTCAATATCGCAATAGAAATGTATATTAATATATATATCATGAACAATCTAGTCGAAACGTAATGAAATTAGTACTTTGCAGAACATAGCATTAAGAATTACGTTTCAAACTATATGTAACTCTATTATCCTCATTTCGCATTTGAACTAATTTTAATTTTAAGGAATTTCAGTGAGGAAGTTGAGGGAAACCTGTCCACTTTTTTTTAAAAACCCCAATGCCGACAACATATTTGTATTTTGGGTACACCGAAATTTTTACCAATCATGCTCATCTTTCGAACACAAATGTCTCATAACAATGTGAGAGCAAGTAAGACATTTCCTTGGCTTTTGATGCTATTTGCAGATAAATTGTCAACAAACCCGGTTTCCTACTATTTAGATATAGAGAGAATACCTCTCGTTTTTATCTGATCCAAATTTTATCCTTAATTTCAAATTTTATAGAAATTTGTTCACTTTTGTGCCTTATTTGGCATAAAATCCGATATTTTGGCATGGATGTGGATGCTTCTGCAATATCAACACTTATATCAATATCATCTTAATCTCTAAATTTCAGAAATCTTTATGCTTAATTGTGACTAATTTGAAGAATACATATTTGGCACCACATACGGTTACCCAAGCTACGCGAAATTTTCGACTGATCAGAACCAGTTTCGAACAAAGATTTATGACTTTAATTTTGATCTGGAGACTGTCTAGAAAGATTATTTAAACTAGCTCACAGACTATTGTACATCACTATATTAAATTCTCTAGTAATACTGATCATATCATATATAATCTCGGATTACTCGGTATGTGTATTACAAGGGTAAGGACAACGATCTACATCTGTTTTGAAATTAAACTCTTTTGTTCTGTTGTTGCTCTTCACTTGCTCTTGCTCATTTGTTCTCCTACATATTTATTATACATAAATATTAATTATAAATTCTCATACATATGTATGGAACCATTGTTAAATCATTACTATAATAATCTACCATTGAATAAATTCGCTCAATAATTTGGAGGACGTCCCTTTAAACGTTTACACCCGATTTCACGGAAATTAACAGTAACACCAGTTGGTATTTTAGCATTGTCGGGTCATTGGTCCACCATTCTACAATTAAAGCCATATTGGTGTTTACCTGTCTGCTGACAGCCATACAACGCATACATTCAATCTTATTGAAATACTCCAAAATGGTAGGGTATTCGTCGTATGTTATTTTAATTTGGTATTAAGGCATTTTAAGCAAAAACCGTCCATAATTTCGGTTACCCTTTCACTTAAATGAGAACAATGACTGGTGGACTGATAGAAAGCTACAGAAATTTGGTATTGCTGGAATATTTTGATTATTTCCCAAAGGTCTGTTGCTCCCGATCTGTATATACATCGCTAATGAACTTGGCCAAGTGCATAATAATTTTGATGTAACACGCAGAACCAGTGTTGACAGTGTTCCAAAAATGGGTATGGTTGGATTAACTTAAGCAAAAAAAAAAAAAAGAAATTAGCAAAAGCATTAATCAAATTAAAAAATTTCATTATTTAGTGGGTCAATGTATAAACGATAAATAACCCAAGTAAGCTGAAAATCTGAAGTACGTACAGTACACCAAAGTGGTCCAAAAACCGGGGTAAAAGCCAAATTCACCACATACACTATACAATTTCAACGAAATTTCGTAATTTACTGGACATCATGGATCATTTAAATTTAACGATTATTTCATTATTTAGTGGACATTATATGGCGAACCTGTGTTTCCATAATGCGAATTATGGAATAGAAGTCGCGGTATGCCTACGATGTCCACAAATAAAGTGTTTTTATAATAATACAGAAAACGTTTTTTCGATTTTAAAGCTGAACCATATCATTTTGTGACGTCTGTAGTTAACAATTTGGAAGCGAAGTGTATCTCACTGCTGGATTAGGCCACCAGTAACATCAAATCATGTTATGAAATAAACATTAACACCACATGTCAGGTTATATTTGGATTTTTGGTTTTTCATATGTTGTCAAAGTTTCCTAGAATTTTAACATAATTGGCCCATATCTGCCGGTATATGATAACAAGCTTGACCTGAAAAAAAAAAAAAAATTAATAAATAAATAAAAAATAAAAACCAAATTAATAGTATATATAAGTTCGTGTGCTGTATTTTAAAAAAAACGAATATGCAAAATATTGTCCATCNGTAGTATATATAAGTTCGTGTGCTGTATTTAAAAAAAAAACGAATATGCAAAATATTGTCCATCGCTAGTTACTCCTTTTCCTCAACTTTCTGATAATTGATGGATAGCATCGCGAGAAAAATCCGTCTCTGTGGTCGCTATCCATGTATTGATCCATATTTTGACTTTATCATAGTTGCAGAAATGCTGGTTAGCCAAGCCATGTAACAACGATTGAACGAGATGATAATCGCAAAGCGAAATATCTGGGTAATACGGTGCGTAGGAGAGATCTTCCCATTTTATCATTGCTCAGTCAGTTTTAACGACCACCCAACCATGTCGTCGATCACTTTCATATTGCAATATAACTTTCTCGTTTCTCTCGCCCAACTGCGTCCATTTTTTGGGAATGCTATGCTGATACGTATGAATTGTCGACGGAATACTTCCCGTTAAGCTATTGCGTTCGATTGTAGAAGCTCATATTACACCACACCCTGCACGTTCTACTATATACACAGCATGGGTATCCAAACGTTGCCCGTCGTTATAGATTATCACAATATACCCAATGTCCAAAGTCATTCAGTATTCTTTGCAAGAACCCCTTTCATTTTTGCATTTGGAAAAATGGGTTCGCTTTCACTTGGCTTAAATGTATTCGACATCCAGTTTTCTACCTTTCGGATCATACCAAAGTCTTTTAAACGATTGCAAATGGCATGTTGAGTGACTCCAAATTTGCGAGTTCCTTTTGCCTTTTTGATGGATCTTTATCGCGCGTTGCTTCTAATTCTTCATCCTGGATCTTTGATGGCCCTCTGGATCTTACTTCCTCATACAAATCAAAATTGCTATTATAAAACCAATGCAAACTGCTGCAGACACGATCGTTCAGATTTAAGATGGCACTTGTAATCAAATACGTTGACTTTTGACAACGTTTTTTGTTCGTATTCGAGTAATTTGGCAAAGCTCCCATGAAAACACATTATTCGGCGCAAAAGCTTACATTTTCTGAGCACGCAAAAATAATGTTGCTTACACTTCAGCAGAATTGGGGTGACTTGAAGAAAACTGCAAAATGATGACATTTCACAATGATGTGTTTATCAGAACAGAAGTGACATCTGTGTTCAAAAACGCACGAATTTATTCACACACCTGATAGTACTGGGGAGACAAGCTTTCATATGAGTTTCAGCAGAAACTCTAACTCGCCTATCGGAGTTTTTGGAGTGCTGTCACAAAAGCCTTTTATTGTTTGAGACTTCACTCCAGCCTTAACGCGTTTCAATTTCTGTCTTTCTGCGAATCAATATTGGAGGTATCATTTGTCGGTGTTTAATTGGCTGCTCTCAGTACTGGCGCACAAACTTAAACCAAACGCAGTTTGTTTTGTTCCTTCCATTCGTTGCTCTACCAGAGAATGTCGGTGCAGTCTCGGAGGCTGGCCACAGAGGAGCCCCAGAGTTCATAGTTGCCTATATCATTTGAATTGGTTTACTGCAGACTTAAAATGGTAATACTAGATCCAGTAGTTTGGTAGAGTCGGTAATGCATGCGTTTCGGTAGCTGAAGCTTTTCAGTGGATAAAATATAGTGACAAAAATTAGTTCATTTAATCTATCGATCAATTTAAGGTAGTTGAGCTGCACAAAACTTCATTTTGATTTTTTCTTTTGCATACAATTTTTGTTCATTTTGTAATTTTTAATTTATTTTCTTAGTTTATTTTTGTTTAACATGTGCTGATACAATGCTACCAAGAGTTAAATTAGAAGTCGTTGCATGATGTGGCATGTCGCCATGCAGCTGTATCGGTAATGACTATATTGTGGTTATTTACTTTTATTGTTCCCTGCTCGAGCTGCCCGTTGGCAGTAATTGCATTTGCATAAAGTCAATTCCGAGTCCTCGCACAAAGACATTGTCCACGCAGTAATAACACATTAGCGCATGCAGCACTGCGCTGCCACGGTCGCACGTATGTTGCCATGTTCTGCTGGCAAAATAAACACACTACACTGCTTGACAATGTGTATTAAATAAACTTTACATACAAGCGCCAAGCTTTGGGGGTTAGGTATAGGAAAAAACATGATGCATGCAGCTCATCACAAAGCTCATTGAATTTTGCAACAGTTTCGCGCATTACATATTTAAAATTTTTTATTGAACTGCTGCGCGTCTTTTGTTTGGCGCATTTAATTTGTCTTTCAGTGCCGCATTGTTGTTAGCTGCAGCGCTTTGTAGCAGCAGCACGAACAAGCGATGAAGCAAGCGACTGCCAGCGCTTAGTTTTTAGGTGGATGAAGCTGCTGTGGCAACAATTGAGTATTTTAATTTATGTCTCACGGCAGTGCAGCGCTGTGATTTTCCATTGCTTGTTTAGCGTTTGCTCTTTGCATAATCGTCACCACTCGCCCCAATGCAAAAAAACATAAAAAAACCAATCTAGTCCATTCTCGGTACATATTGGTTCTTTCATGATTTTTCATACATAATTCCGATCTAACAGTCGGCCGAACCAAGTGCTTAATACATATCATTCATCCATCGTAATGGAATTTTCTTCATTACTTCAATATGAAGAAAAAATCTACCAAGAGTCGTATTATTTTTATATTTTTATTTTTTATATTTTTATTTTGAATTCAGCGTATTTTAATGGATGTATATGGTGATCATCCTCCAGTAGAATTGATACTAGATACTAAAATGTCAGATGCATGGCTTAAAAGTGGCATTTTTGATTTAAGAGACGAAGAACGACACGGCACGCCAACAGAGAAGTTCGATGAAGATTCACCACAAACGTAAGAGGAACTAGCACATTCTATTGGAGTCACTCAACCAGGGAACTATCCAAAAAGGAGGAAATTGGGTGCATGGTGATGAAAATTGGGTCCATTACGATATTCCAAAACTTCGGGCAACATATGGGTTCCCCGGTCGAGTCTCATCATCTACTTGCAAGCTAAATACTCATTGCAAGAAGATCATTCTGTGCGTATGGTGGGCTCCGCAGGGTGTTGTGTAATATGAGGTGCTACAATCGCACGCAAAGATCACGATACGTTTCAGCGAAGCATTGCGCGATAAACGGCCGCAATATGCCGACAGAAACGACAACGTTAAATTGCAACATAATAATACTCGACCATGGTTGCGATGGTCAGATATAGTTCCTTTTGATTACCATCTGTTTCGATCGTTGCAACATGGCTTGGCTGACCAGCACTTCTCTAAATATTATAAAGTCAACATATTGATCAATGCATGGATAGCGGCCAACGGAATGGATTTATTTTCGTATTATTTATATATTTTTATTTTTTATATTTTTATTTTGAATTCAACCTTATTATCATATTTCGGAAGATATGGGCCGATTATGCTCAAATTGCAGAAAGCTATCACAACATACGAAAACACATACCTGGTGTTAAAGTTTATTTCATAACATCATTAGAAGTTACAGGTGGCGTAATCCGACAGCGAGATACACTTAGCTTCCAAATTGTTAAGCACATAGAAGCTACTAAATGATATGGTACACCTTGAAAAATGAAAAAAATGTTTTTTTTTCTTGTTACTACATGTTATTTGTGGACATCGTAGGCATACCACGACTTTCACTCCATCCTTCGCATTATTGAAATACAAATAATAAATAATGAAATATCGTTGAATTTAAATGATCAACTTTTGCTGAAAACCCTCACATCGATCCACAAAGGTGCATTGTAAGTAATTCTGATTTTCATTGAATTTCTCCCATTAATGGTAAAAAATTTTTACCACAGTAATGTGCAGTCAATTATGAAATTTTGTTGAAATTGAATAGTGCATGTGTCGAATTTGGCCGTTAAGCCACTTTTTGGACTTCATTAGTTTACTGATTTCTATCTAATTTGGGCAATATTTAGTACACACATTGACCAAATAATGGAGTTTTTGATTTGTGTAATGTATGCGCTAATTTTCATTACAAACTGGTATTGAGATCAAATAGGTGTACTGCAAGTACTTCTGAGTTCCTTCCAATCTGGCCCATTGTATTACAAACATTGACCACATTAGTGTTTACTAAATAATGACTTTTTGTTGAATGTTAAGTGATTATTGTGGCTAGCGTAACTAATCAAATCATACCCATTTATGGAAGGCGTGGAGATGCTATGACGTAGATTGTCATTGATTACCATAAAGAAATATCAACTTGCAAGCAGTAGCTAGGCGTACCATCAAAACTAATATGCACTCAAAATTGTTCAGCCATTTTAAATTCCAGTAACCCTCGATGAGGTGAGCCATTAATGTATTGTCTTGGTGTAATCACCTGTTAGATATATCCGATTTCCTAAATTACGTTAAATTTCTACAGTTCCAACTTGCAGTTCCATTAAACTCTTCGTTATTTTAGTGATTTCTGTGAAATTAGGAGTAAAACTCCTATGGAACGTATTTGAAATTATAGACTGATTTAGCTAAAATCGTAGAATGTTGTGGCAATAAGCGATATATGATTTCCTAATTTTGTTCAATACATTTTCTTTTACTGGGTTCCGTGAAATCGGGAGTAAACAAACTCTGGGAGGTACCCGAAATTGTGAAACGATTTTCAACAAACTTAATATTGTCATGACATTGCCTTATCAACGAATGTCAAGAAGATGTGAAGTCTTAGGGTGTCGTGATGGATGGTCTTAGGGTTTCGTGATGGATGGAAAAGTCCTATGGCAATGGAATCGTCCTATGCCAGAAAATAAAGCCTGATTTTGCACAAATTACACAATTTCTTGACAATGAACCAAAATTGCTTCCATACCCATTTTGACTACCATGCACTGAAATACCTGGCTCTTTTACTGATTTTCGTAAATCGGAGGTAACCTTATTGACTGATTAGACCAGTTCATGAAATCAGCCTGGACTTTTTTCAAAATATGTTCATAAACGATTTTTAATAACTCTAGCAGTCGGACAGACAGACGGATACCTATTTTCTTTTATTAGCAATAAGCCCAGATATGATATAACGTGCTCGCAAATTTTGACTTTTGATATTCTAACGCACTAGCCATGACATTTTTCACTTTGAGTCAAGTCAGTCCATAATTAAGGGTATATCTCAAAGAAGTTTTATCCTCAATTTGACTCAATTGACCGCATGTGAGAATTGCCTCAAAGGAAGTTACTGAAAACTTGTTTCGCTGCAAAATTTTAAGAATTCCACAAACTTCCACACAAAATTATATCTATTTCTATAATAATCTTAAACAAGATTCGGAACAGGAACAGACTGGTTTGCGTAAAACTTTATTTACATTTTATCAATTTGGCTACATACCACGACACTCCACTAAACACGCAGAAGAAGCAAACACAAACAAAACTATTGTGTTGTTTTCAAGGCCACATTTCTGTACAGGTCAAGCCAGAGCTGCCAATTCACAATGTGGACGCTGAATTGCAAGAAGTGGGCTGCAATAGATGGGCTGTCAAAGTGACAAGCTCAGTTATGAGCTAGTAGCCAGTGCCCAGCCAGGACTGTTGGGGTCATTACTAACTGCCACAATTGCCCGCCATTGATGTTAAACCTTTGTGTGCATGCAACACCCAACTACCCCGCACATTTGCGCTGCCATGAATTGCGAGTAAAAACGCGCTGCTGCAACAGGATTGCTGCAAGAACAAACAGAAGATTTTAGCTTTTTGCCCAACGGCGCTGAATGATGATGTCTGCATTAATTTCCGTACTGGCAACGGGCAAAGAAGTTTGCAGCTGAGCTAGCTGGCCGGCTGGCTGGCTGCCTATTTGCAAACAGCGCATGTGTGCGATATGAGCTGGGATAAGCGAAAGTTGCTTGCATTTGAGCGCCAAATGTGGCCATTACGAATGTTTAACCTCAATTCCAGCTGCACACTGCCGACGGCCATGGCCAATGAAAATGTTTAATTCATGAGCTCGCATATGGCGCATGGAGTCAGAGTCAGTGGAAAGTTAAGAAATGGCATGGTAAGGCATGACAAGACATGGCAAGGCATCGTTAGGCTGAATAGGCATGTTGGCGGACTGATGGAATAAATTATTATCGAGCGGCAATAAATCCACGCAATTCCCAAGTGCTCGCATGATAACTGCGTGTATTAAATTGAAAGAAAATCTACGAAAGTCAAGCACCAGCACCACCGCCACTTAGCTCACTAATTAATTATTATTTTCTAATTAGAAAATATTTGCAGGCAGCGCACAGTGGCGCGTAACAATGCCACATTAAAATCATTAATTAACATGAGCACGTTGTACGACGGCGTGCGGTGCAACCGGCAGCGCGAAAAAAGAAAGAAATTCAAGCGAATGTTGAGGAGAAGCAAAGAACGGCACAAAATTTATGTTAATTGGTCGCAGGCAGTTTCGCGTCTCGCGCCGCACTAAAAGAAACGCAGCGTAGTGCCTTGCCGGTGGTGCAAGTAACAGCGGCGCGTTAACGTGCGTGTATCCGTGCTAGCTGCAACATTCAATTTATTGCTTCTAATTTGACGTAATGCCATTTAATTAAACACCGGGGACACTTAATAAAGTCGCCAGCTGCAAGCGCGGCCGCCGAGTAAATGTTGCAACAACATGAGAAAGCACAGCAAGGCGACAAATTAAGCGACGCAACCGGGTGCAAGCCAACAAAAGTGAAACGCCAAGTATCGTTGACAAATTCCACAGCAGCTCAGTAGCTTTAAAGCTAAGCAAGTGCTAAAAAATTATTTATTTTTGTATGTTTCTATTTTTTTATATTTATGTTTGGCTATTCGCGCGTCCAAATGAAGCGGCGGTCACACAAAAATATTTGCCAACACCACATCGGCATGGTATTAACGACAACAACAATTGGCAAACACCGAAAAAACGCCAATACACTCCAACTCACACTCTGCCATTGAATAAAAAAAACGAAATGAAATGAACAACAACAAGCGGCAAAAAGTACAAAACAGTCACACTCGAGACGCGCGCACACGGCAAGGCCAAGCATACCCGGCGAAATTCCAAGACCGACAGCAATTTATGTTCATTTGCATAGATATTAAAAAATTTTGGAAGCCATTAGTAGGCATCACTCAAATTACGCTCGCTGAATATAAATTAACCATAATTTAAATAAAACACAGGGTGACGAACGCGACACCAAAGTGGCCGCAAAAAAAACTAAACGCATGCGCAACGCAGCAACAACAACACCAACAGTCACACAAAATAAGAATTAAAAATTGACCAACATCAGTGGTACAACACAAATTAAATTGTTAATTAGTGTCTGGCTGACAGTCCAATTGTCGATCATACGCCCCGTATGTCGCTTGTGAATGTAATCACATGTGGAGTGTAAATCTACATTTTCCTATTCAACTCTGACATAGATAATGCGTGCAGTGTGAAACCCGAGAGTCATTGATAGTTCTGAGAAACTCCGGGCCTCCAACGAGCACACATGCATCCCAAGCACTAGAAACAAAGTAAAACCCTTTGTTGCACTATGAAAAAATTAAAGATAATGTAAAATCTTTCATTTGTTCTTAGATCACCTTGTCGTGGCTGCAAAGAACGTGGCTTAAAAATGCCGTGAGACTTTTCTGCACCCTGCAATAAAATTTGTAATTTCTGCTGCAAAAAGACATGAAGGTCAAAGCTGCTAATTCGAATGCGAAAGTTGAATCGACCTTACTTTTTTATTAACTAGATTGTTAATGATTGCAAGATACTCTTATCAGTCTCAAATCACAAATAATATCATTCACGAATCTCAAAACCACCTAACGCTAGAAGCCCAATGTCGAGTGACATTGATTTATTGATAGAAAACAGCACAACCTGCTTAATCAAACCACTTAGCTAGGCTTTCTGTATTGTCTGACCTCAGACTTTTTTTAGATGGAAGTTCAACCACACCCTAGGTGTAACTAGGTGGACTATCAAAGGTGCCTTGTCGTAGACATTTTCAAGCTCGCCAAACAAGCTGAAAATGAAAAGTAATGGGATCAATACAGAGAAGTTTTCGAAGTGTTAAAAAGCGCAATATGTAGAATCAGGAAAATGTGTTGTAGTGCTATCTGTAGTAATCTCTAGAAAATATTTTAGTTAGTCATTTTAAAAAGACTGTTGACACATGGTCTTCTTGGAAAAGATGATGGTGACATTACGGACAATGGGAGAGTTGCAGTTACTACCCTGGTTGAGTGGAAATATTAAGTAGAGCACGGGGTATATCTGCAAGCCTAATGCACAGGTGGGACACTACAATTGAACGTTGAGTACCGCTTTACGATGAAACTATGTCGTGGGATCCGCTTAGCAACAAAACGTTTCCCAGAGATTTAAGGACCACTTGAAATGTGCCACTGAACACGATACTAAAGGAGGTACCGAAAGACTAATTTGCGGGGTACGTGTTCGCTAAAGCTGCAACAAGACTGATAGACCCAGGTGAATTAAGTGCAGATCGTACGGACACAGTACCAAAGGCGTAAACAATCTACAACGACTGAATGGTGCCATATCGAGACTATGAGCGATGCAACACCCTCACAATTAGGAAAAATGCTTGGACAGAACAAATTCGTTCAGCAAAGAGGGCTCGAAAACAACAATTGGAAAAGGCTGTTCCCAACTAAACTTCCAAAGGCCTAGCAAGCTAGTCAGTTGTTGCAGCAATTGTTAGGTAGATAGCTGTGTTGGTTCAAAAGCTGCAGCAATTTACGACATAACTATCGATCAACATCCAGTTTGACATATTGGAACCTATCAAAAGCATTTCGTCGAAAAGTGTTTCCTTGAGCAACGTTATGAAGAGCAGGAGCTCAGTGACAACGTTAATACGACGCTAATACGGACCAAATGGGTACCAGGACAGAGCAGAATCGAAAGAAATGACCGGGCCGATGGATTGGTAAAAGGGGTGTTTCTAACAGATAACGAGTTCTCACCAACAAACAGTGCAAAATTCACATGTGGGTGGGGATGTACTCGACGAGGTCCAGTTTCATGTGTCTGACAGTGTACTCTCGAGGAGGACTTACACGTCACTGACTAAGGTACAAAAAATGGGTTAAAACACCAACAAAATATGTAAGAATTAGAAGAAGCAGTGATCAATGCAATGCATGGAACTATACTGAAGTACCTCATAGCGCTTTACTTAAAAGATCTCTTAAAAGAGCTTTCGGCGAATGGCTGGAAGAGGCTTTTCAAGTGCATAATGGCGTACGAAACATTAGCGATGGCTTCGTGGCTTAAGTGGCACATTTAAATGAGGTACTCATGCTGCCAAAGCGGGTGGCTCAAAACGCGTCTATTTGCGGCTGACCATAGCGAGCTGGATCAATCTTACCTGTCCCAAGGCTCTTCACAAATGACGGAAGGTAACGAACATGCGAAATCCGCATGTAACTGTTTTTCTGTTGCTGCCACACTTATTCCTTCAGGCTGTGCGTCTGCTGTGTCTTAACTCCTCTTACGCCCATTCCATTTAGCATGCGAACGTTGCACATGATTTGATGACACCAGAGACGGCTTAAGTGGTAATCAACGTTTGGCAGCAAATCAAATAGAAATTTCAAGGAAGCTAGCGACGAACGGGCGTGGGCAGAGAAATCAGCTGCACTCTCTGCCAGCTGCTGTGTGCAAACAATGAATGATAAATTTCAATAATTTCCGATTCCGAGTTGCTTGTTGCTCGTATTCCCCTCAACTGGAGCTGCATGACTGTGCATTTATGTGTGAGTGTATGAATTTTGTGGAAATCCAAATGCGAAATCGTTCAACTCCATTTAATCAGCCATTAGGCAAATTCTGAAAGGCTGCTCAGGTCCTGCCACAAACACACGCACAGGCACTCATGCTTGACTGGCGCCGCTGCGTCCGCTGCCAGCGTTTAGAGCCGGGCCAACTGATAAGTTGTGAGATGCGTGCAAATTTAAATCTAACACTGACTTTCTGCGCCATTTAACCCATTAAGAGCAACTTTTTAAAAGCACAACAACAATAGCATGTGGCATGTGTGGCCATGCAGCTGCTGTTGTCACTGGAACTTGTCGCGTTGTTTGAACGGCACGGCCCGGGTTCGTTTGCTTCCAAGTCAACACCTCTTATGCATTGTCTGCCATGCTTAGCAGCGGAAACAGTCACAGCAACTGTAAATAATAAAAAATTTAAATAAATTCAAGATCGCACGTGGCATCAGACTTAAGCCACACACGTTGGCAGGGAGCTGGCAAGCGTTTTTAAATTGCACAGCGTGCTTATGCACATGCATGCGTGCGTGTGCGTGTGTTTGTGCGTGCGCGCTAAACATAAATAAAATTTATTTACACATGGCATAACGCATCACTCGCTTGCCTCATTTGAAATTCACGCAAAACCATTTTCCCGACTTTACGCACCATCGTGCAACACAGATAACTTACTTTTGCCTTGAGTTTCACTGGCGCTCGCTGCTATATCAAATAAACCGCCCGCCTCCGTGCAGCGCCACTTACCCCACCAATGCCAGTGCCAGCGTTTACGCTTTATTTGCATGCTTTCATTCAACATTTAAATGGTGTGCGCTGTGCCAATGCTGGCGTGTCTGTGGCATGGTTACATGCAGTATTTCAAGCAGGCAGCACACACGTAAACAGACACAAAGCGCGGGGTAAGTGGCATGTGCAGCAAATTCTTAAAAGCACCCCCTTCGACCGCTGGCGTATGTGGCAGTCTATTGCCAATAACTACTGAGCGGTACCGAGTTCACGATTCTGTAAGGCAAGATGAAGAAAGCAATTTACTCAGAGTGCTACACATTCTCATGCCAGGATCAAGGTCCAAACATGAAAATTCTAAGATTTAACTTAGAAATTACCCATTTGTCAAAATCTTTCCCTTCTAAGCGGTAGGTACATTAACATTTCATGCTTTTATTTATTTATTTCCTTCGAATCCTCTTCCATCTGCTTCTCCATTTTATACATTTTTGGGAAACATTTACTTGCGATCCTATGCTAGATGCACTCCAAATGAAGGATCTTGCATTTTTGTCTTTATAATAGATTTCTGCAATAATTTCAATTGAACTAGACAAATTATGATGAAAATAAAAATTGTCCGGACCGGGTTCAGAACCTTCCCGAAAATATCGGATACGAGCTGAGAGTACTTAATTTAAAAAAAAAAAACAACTATTTTGAATGTCAAGAATTTTATCTGGTTAGGGCGTCGAATTTGGAATTTGGCATGGCCCCACTATAGCTATTATTTTAAAGATTGCTTAAGAAACTCCGACAAGTTCTTAAAACTTAATTTGACAAAGAGATTTTAGTATGGTGTAGCATATTTACAATATTAACAATATTTCAAAACAAATAGTTTGTCAGTTGAGTCAGTATGGTTCAGTAAGGTCTTGTTTTTATACCAAGTTTGTGCCAATGAAAACTGAGTGAAGGCTACGTTGAAGACAATTTTAACTTTAAAAACTCAGTAAGGTATTTTTAAACTTCGAAAAAAACTTCAAGTTTGAGTAAATGAAACCAGAGAGAGACTATAAAAAAAGCGAATGAGGGTTTGCATCACTAAGTTAAAGCTCCTTCGTACTCAAAAATTACTCCAGGCTCGAAAAATTGCAAACGGAGTGTAGTCTACGTTGAAGGCAACTGTGAGTTCAATGACCCCGAAACACTGTATAAAGCTCAGAAAAGACTCCTTGTCTAGGACCATCAAGATTTAGCGCAGTCCATAGTAGATTGAGCAATGATTTCAGTGACTGAGTAGAGGCTGTTATTTTCAAAAAAAGCTCCAGATTGCAGTAAAAAAGATTGGGTTTATGCAACTTTTAAGCCAACTCTAAGCTCAGCAACGGAGTCAAACCTCGTTTAAACTTGAAAAATACTCCATGTTTGGGGAAGTTCAGAATGTGCATAGGATCCATAGCAGCTAGATGTGACTTCAAAAGTCGAAGGTAACAAACACACAAAATATTCAAGATTATATCGCGACGTCTTTTTTTTTTTTTTATGCCTGTGGGTTTTAGGGAATTGAAACAGAGTTAGTAATGATTACATAGAAGTTTATTCTCAAAACAACTGATTTAGAAGGCAACTTAGATTTCAAGGAAGGTATAAAGTTGATCGTTTTTCCTTAATACGACAGTCAAGCTAATAGCAGAGGTACAAAGTTAAGCGAAACTAGCAAAGCCTACGAAGAATGTTGTGAGAGTTTGATGTTCAAAGTTGAAAACTACTTCAGGATCTGCAAGATCATACGGTTAAGTCATGTGACTGAGCAAAGGCACCTTGCTATCAAAACAGAATCTGGGCTTGTTTCATTTAAGAGTGTTGCCTACCTTTTTGTCAGCTGTCTGTGTTTCTTGAGAGAAGTTAGGAAAATTTTATGTCTGACACTGTCTTCAACAATTTTTAAAGCCTTTTCAAGTGATTGAGTTAAAATGACTAAGCAATGGCTCTTTCGAGTTTGAAGGACGCTATTGTTTGAATGAATGAAGACTGAGTATGGGCTTCATTGAATGCAGGGGTGAGCTATTGATGATTACACAGAAGTGTACCTTTAGAAAAATGAGCCAGATCACAAGGAAGTGATGTGTCCAAAAATCAGTTAAGTTCAATGCCAATCATTCAATTGACGGGGTATTATGGGCAAATATGAAATGCATCGAAAAAATCGTTTCCGACTATATATTTCTAAGGGACATATGCATGAAATTAACAAATAATACGATTTAGCGATGTCTTTCTGGCCGTCATTCTTTGTCCTAAATAACTCGTTTTTGAGATAGATTGGTGAAATTTGGTTTTTGAACCTTCCCTTAGAACATATACTTTTTAATCAACAAGTCTATCAATTCGGCTACCTCTCGGGCTATAACTCCGGATACTTTCGATAGAATATTTGCTTACGATTTGTTGGGAATTAACTTAATTGTCAGGTTTTTTATCGCATGCTACTGAAATTTACTAATCAGACCTTTTTAGGTTATTATCATATTAACCTGCGATATAAAAGAAATCAGCCTATATTATAGGGAACTTCGCACAGACGTTTTATTCACGGTTTCAATTAAATGAGTAAATTCCAGTTGTTTCTTCGAAAGTTACTGAAATTTGGTATTCTCATAATATTTTTTTTGAAAAAAAAATATTTCTTTGAAAGAATTTATGAACATTTTATTGAACAGTTATTCAAAATTGCAAGTAATTAGTAAAGTCTCATTATAGTAGACTAAGTGTAAGACATGAGGATAAGACATCCTGTAACTCAAGGGTTTAATTTGAGAAGACTTAATGTAGCTTACGTTAAAGGTAGCTTTATGGTCGTCAGGATGAATTTGAAGATGCCTTCAAGATATTCTTGATTTTAGTGTTTTCAACCAGAGAACCTCAGGTTTTTGAATGACGGCTCCACTTATTAAAAAAAAAATAACGATTTGAGTCCATAAATGTATAATCTAATTTGCAGGCAGTTGCTATTTCAATGACTGACTAAAGGCATTTTTAAATTCAAAGATGACTGCGGGGTTTGCCTTAGTATATACTACGTTGAAGGCAGCTGAGAGTTCTTCCTGGTTAAAATAAAGTGTACGTAAAGGCAATGTGAAAGACCTGAATGCTGACAGAGATGTCAAGAAATTATTAACGTTCAAAAACTTGCTTAATGTTGGGCTCATTGAGGAGGAAGGCATTAACAAAAGCATAAATAAACCTAAATCTTTTGTAACCTTTAAACTGTAGTACCATTTAAAGTATAAAAGATAAACGGAATGCTTTCTGGATAAAATCGTTAAAAAATTAATTAGGTCTAATCTGAATATAGATTTGTGACTTTTTACGTCCTGTTTTAGATCAATTTATATATTTTATACGGTTTGATTAGGTTAGACAGAGTGAAAAGTAGTCGGGTGGTAGGAATGACGTCTGAATATGTGTTTTGAAAACTGCTAATTGTGTGATATAGGCACTGAAATTAGACCAAGATTTATATATAAACCAAGCAGACAAAAGAGACTTGAAGCTGACAGGAGCACTTCGATAGATTTTTTGTGATGAGTACTTCAAATATAATTCTTAATAGCTTTTATTTACTATGTTCTTTAAAGAGGATTCCTAACACCAACATAAGTTTTGAATGGTGGTTCGTACTGCATACTTAACCGAACACAATTGCGTGAATAACATGAAATATTTTAGAACATATTTTTTCCTTATGTTTGCTTAGCTCAAGTCAAAGATGTTGCTGAAGTTGGCACTTCTTAACAGTGCCGAGCAACCAAGTGAGCTACTTGGTGCTTCGAGTCACTTTGGGGCATTGTCATGGCAATACCAGCTTGCCAAATTACTGTGCATGCATGCGTGTGCTGCTTTGAGCGCAGATCAAATGCTTTAATATATTAATAATAAATTTATACTAGGAACAACAACTGCACCAACATGAACAACACAGCAGTCGTTTTAAAAAGAAAAAACCCCAAAGAGACATAAAAGAAGTACGCGTGAATAACGAGGTATTTGGAATGGGCGAAGGAGTGACGCAGTGCAAAGCAAAGCAAGGCTCAATGAACCAACATACCCACGAAGGACGCATTCAATTTACTTTGCCGATGTCGAGGAAAGCAGCCAGCGAGCGCAAGAATGTAATATCCATCAAATGCTAATACACGCGCATAGCAGTCATGAAATTTTTATGAAATACTAAAAGTTTAATTTTAAAAATGAATTCGCCAAGGTAATACCCCAGTGTGCAAAGGGTAAAGGTGCAGTGACGTCGGGCATTGTTAAGGCTATGCAGACTTCAGAGAGACAATTGATTACCTCTGCTTTTGAAGTCACGGAGTGACGTATTGCATTTTTCTTTTATAAGTGCTAAATCAGATTTTCAGGAATTTCAAGCAAACCTCACGCTCCTCTCTTTAATGAAAAGTTTCGTTTAGTTTGGCGTTTGAAGAAGTTTGTGCAATTTCCTGTTTCATCTGGCAACATCGTTATTTGGAAGTCCAACTGCTGGCAGTATCTGTCACTTTGCTGGAGTGAGAGCAACATAGTTTCTATGTACTGCAAAATGGGATTTCTATTTCAATACTTAACATAACGACAAAAACTGCTAAAAGCTATCCTTCTTCAGTGAAACCTTATTGTGAACATGCTCTTGTTGCTTGGTAGTATCAGCAATGCTAAGAATGTTCCAAAAGTGACCATTTTGAAAATATACACATACCTTTTAAAAGTTTTCCCATTTCATTAATTTAAATTCTCCTTCCCTTCCATCATAATTTAAGAGATTTAAGAAATTCATTTGACGGGGACCTCATTCAATAAGTTTCATGTTTTGGCGCTATAAGAATTTTCTGTGATCGCATATCGCACATTTTTCACAAAAAAAAAAAAAAAAAAA
>JXOS01022434.1:0-12113 GCA_001015075.1 Cirrula hians
ACACAGAAATTAGACCCATATCTTTTTTTATTTTATTTATTTATTATACACGTCATCAATGAAATAGGTAAAGTCAGTGATGTGTAAAACCCAGAGAGAGTGGTAGAAAACCTAGCCTTGTACGTCGGTCTTTCCGTAAATCAAAACACGATCAAAAGGTTGAAACCTGAATTTACTAAGTTCTACAGAAAAATTCTATAACAATAATTTATGTTTAATTAAGTCAAAATCCAAGAAATAATGTGGATAGTTTCAGAAAACCTAGTTCCAGTTTAGTCAATATTTAGGCATAAGAGCAACTTCAGCGTCACAAGCTTGTAACGAAATATAGGAATTATGTGGCTAATAACAGCATCTGCATTTTTCAATTGGGACGTGATCCGAAAAGAATTTAAGTGAAACAACGTAACATTCTCAATTAATATGGGAGAAACGTTTTGCATCTACTTGAAATGAGCATGTCTTTCAGCACGTCCGTGAATTCAATGAAACTTTATAATTCAGTTGCAATAAAAATTGTCAATAACATTTGTAAACTGTATTATTGGTTATAGGTGTGAGTTGCCTCCGGTACAGCTTAGTGCTAATAAAAAGGATTTAAATCGAATTTATTTATTAAAGAGCTGAAATCAAAATTAGTCTATGCTTCTGCCTAAAATGAGCATAACTAGCATCAAATCTGTGGATCAGAGTGGTCTGAAAAATGGATTGCAAACACAATTAGTATCTGCCATTAATTTCTGTTTAAAGGAATTTGACTTGGAATAAATAGTATCGATGCGTCTAGCAAAAAGTGCGTGATTGTATGCAAATGACATGACTTCACAATTTTGAGGTAGAGATAAAGAGTGTGTGTGTTTTGAAACTTTTTATCAGTCAATTGATATGTGTTATTGTGGGGTCGTGCAAAGTATGTATTCCCACTATAGGTTTCATTGGGACACATGCATAAAATAAAAATAAATGTTCATTTGTCAAGATGACCTCAATAATTTGAGTAATTTTTGAGATGCATCAATGAATTTTGGTTTCTGAGCATTCATTTGGAAACAGTACGATCAATTTCATTAATGGGCAAAATCGGTGCATTAGTTCGGGTACCTGTCATACAAAGTTTGCTTTCAATTTCACGAAAATCAGCATAAAAGCCAAGAGTTTACACTGAAATTTGGATTGGAAACATTTTAAGGTTAATAATGTAACATTGTATAATTGGAGCAAAATCGGGCAGTTACTTCGGAAACTTTCCATAGGAAATTAACGTTTTCACGAAATTTAGCATGAAGCCGAATCATTTTCTTGGTGAACCATTTTAAACGGACATGCATCACACTGTCCGTTTTGGTTTAGTGTGACATTTTTAAGAAACAAGTGTTCTTATCGCAAATTGATTAATGTTGTTATAAATATGAAATTACTCAAATTGCTGCAGCACACATCAAACCAAGTCATCATAATGTACTCATAGCATTGCCATGTCGCTGTGCAATATGCGCGATATTCCCAAAGACATTCACTTGCGTAGCATGTCGAGTGGAAAACTGAGAAAAATAAACTTGTAAATATTGCCATTATTAATGCTTAAGCGTAATGATTGCACGAAAAAAATAAATAAATAAATAAAACTGCAAAAATGTTACAAAGCAAGACATTTAGAGCGCACGTTGGAATTTATGTGCAGTCAGTCTTTGCTGCCGGCACAGACGATTAGTTGCCCAGGTATTCTCATAAAGTCATTTGTTATAATAACATTTTATGGTCAATTTTAAACAAGTTGTCATTGGTTGCTTCATTTACTGTATTTGCCACAACTCCCTGCTGACATATTTCATTTCGCTTTCCCTTTTACTTGCCCTTGCAGCTAACCAATGTCATGCAATTACGCAGTTTCAGCTTTCGGTGTAAAGTTATTTGTTACGTTAGCATGATTGATGAACCAAAACTGACACTTTGAGAAACCAAAGAAATAAAGTTAATAATGTTTACCGATTTGTTGCAAACTAATTGTGTTTGAAATCGTACTTTCCCCTTAACAGAACATAGCTGGTGGCTATGCCTACAGTGAATGCCGAAGGGCGGCATGCGAATTTAAAAAAAATTATATTAAAAAATTAAACTCTAAGCAAGCAACGTTATTATACACACACTTAAGGTAATTTTTGGAAAATCGACAATTTTTATTTTCTATAAGAATTCAGCATATTTTATTTAAAAAATTGTGGCTAAAGCTGACAGTGAGATAAACGTTGCTCCTAAATTATTTATTTTTGTATCACATAGATCTATATGAGATATCTCTGAGTTTCATACAATCCTGCCCATTTTTATAACACACTTTGATCATAATTATGATAACGCAAAAAAAAAAAAAAAATTGGTTCAACTTAATTAATTTTATATAATATACGTGTGCTGGAGGTGCCACTAATTTTCAACAAGTCTTGTAAATTTTTGGTACATGTAATGAATATATTTATGTTAACTCAGCTCTGAAGGCTAACTCTGGGTAGTTCTGAAATAAAACCTCTATTGGGACCATATATATCCACCTAATAATTGCATTGCAAAATACCAACTCNCACCTAATAATGAAATTCCATTGCAAAATACCACCTTTTACGGCTCCAGTAGAGTTAAAGCCCTAGTTTTGTATTGGCCTGACCTCAACTAAATTCAAACTTGCATCTAACATTCTTCGCTAGAATGCTTGTGCAAATTTCGTAAGGCTACCTCAATTTCTTCCTTCCTGTTTTTATGTACGGGCTAACGGATTGATCAAATGGCTAAATCTTCAGATAGCTTGTTGAAATTTGGTTTCTGAATATATTTTGTGTAGTATATAATTACGGGTACTCAATAAAAAGGTACGCCTGATTTCACGGAAATAAGTATAAAAGCAAAGTGTTTCATCACATTGTATTGTGCTTTCGTAAGCAAGCATTTTTTTGTTATTGTTAGAGTATAGAAAAATTTGAATAATCGGTCTATAACTTCGGGTACCTCGGATAGACCGTTTACTCTCGATATTACGTAAATTAGTATATGAAATTTGGAAGTTTCTTGAAGCTCGTATTCTTGTCATATTTTTAAACTTTAATATATGGAATAACTGCTGTTTATAATGAACCAACTTTGCTTCGATCATGTTACATTTTTATTTGTGACATTTTTCGTTCCACCGCTTNTTAGTATATGAAATTTGGAAGTTTCTTGAAGCTCGTATTCTTGTCATATTTTTAAACTTTAATATATGGAATAACTGGAATGAACCAACTTTGCTTCGATCATGTTACACTTTTATTTGTGACATTTTTCGTTCCACCGCTTGCGCCTGCATCCTTATCTTCAATTTATTCCATTTACTTCTAGGAGCGTTTCATATTAATAATGCTAACAGTATATTTTTTTTATTTCTATAATGGCAAATTTCTTGTTGTAATTATGGTCTATCGAAATAGCTACTTTGATGACACTTCAGACTTTATTTTGCAATTTCAGGCTTTTTTACAGTTCTAAAACCAAATTAATGAGTTTTTATGTATTTACAAATTTTTGATAATTTTTTTTTTTTTTTTTCAAATCAATATGAAATTTGCTTTCCATTTTTAGAAATGACTTTTAAAATTCTATTTGCCACAGTTGCCATCCAGGCGGCTTCAACTATATTTTTGAGCTATAATAAATTTGCGTACTAAAATATGCCAAATGTTATTTGTGCACTTAATTGCACAAGTATTCAGCATAGAAAAGAAATTTTCGTAAAAATTTTCGAAAATCTCGTTTTTCTCCCCAATTTTACTCAAAANGAATTTTCGTAAAAATTGTCGAAAACCCTGTTGAAATGAATTGTGAAGTTATTTATTTTGGAAAATCTCGTTTTTCTCCCCAATTTTACTCAAAAATTGGACGAGATCGTTTTTCAAGACTCGAACATAATCTGCATTTTTTAATCATCAAAATCAGAACCTTGCAACCATTTCAAAAGGCAGGTCGTGCCTGTAAAGCTGGAAAGCATCAGACCCACGCTAATTCTATTTATTTTTTTTTTTTTTCATTTAAAAAAATGAGATTCTTTTTGAGTGTAACTAACCATCTCTATTCATACTTTTACGTCCGAAATCCTCGCAGAAAATCCATGTTCAGCTTTTAAAGCAGTAAAGTATATCGTACGATAATTTCTTATAAAATTGGAGCTCTTTAAAGGCCGCTCCAGAATAGCTAACAGACCTCACGATGACTCGCTTCGTGGCATATTGTTGTTTCATAAACGATTTGTTTTTGTGCATTGCTTAGGTCTAAAAGTATAAGGATCTCTTCAAAAATTCAGTATAAGTCTGTCACTCCTGTAAAGTTCACGCGCGATTACTCTTCCACTGCTTCTTTTTCGTTCTCGATAGCGATTATTCTTCTAATTATGTGTTCAACTCGTTTCTTGCAGCAGATCTTTTTATTATTTAAATTTATCAGTAATGCACAACTGTAATATTAATGCTGTTTGTTGCAATTGTAAAAGCGCATTAATTGAAGTTGGTGTTGTAATTGTGAAACGGGTTAAAAAAGAATTTAGTTTCGATGCTACGGTACGGCTAGCTGTACAAAACATAACGTTTTAATACCATAGAACAAGTACTTATTCTCATCAGAACATTATAATAACAAAGATTTGATGGTATAGAAATTAATTAAATATAATAGTGCCTCTTATTAATAGATAAAACAACTTATTAAGAATGGTCACTGTAATATCTCACATTCCAATGTGCTTATGCTTTACTCAATTTTGTATGAAGGCAACTACACAAACAAAAACATTATATTCCAATTACCAGCGTAATTTCATTTCATTGTGCGATATAACAAATTGTATGAGCATGAAGCCAATTAGTCTTTTTTGATTCAACACTGTACACATTTATTGCAGCAGCTAAGCTTGCTTTAGAATATGTATTCATGTTACTCATACGCGTTGTAGTCCTGTCACAGCTTTAAAGCATAGCGCTTCAAGTCAGTATTCCTACTAACCTTTTCTTGTGATTTTAAAATTATTTTTCTTCAAAATACTTCACCAACACACTGATTTTAGGCCACTATATAATTGTGTGGTTTCGTCGACAAACAGTACTTCACCCCCAACGTGCAATACGCACAAACATGGGGACGATGTAGGACATTAAACTTGCCATTTTGCACTTTTGTAGGTTCTTCATATAATATGACTTTCTTCCCTTAATTAATTAATATTTATAAAACAATTAATAATCTTCAAAGTCCTGCACTTTTATGACTGCAGTCCGTAAAAATTATACTACTGTGCTAAAAAAATTAAAGTGATTTTTAAATTTAACCTTCGTTGGTAACTATTCGAGAGCCAACTAGTTTTATTTTTATGTTTGTAATACTTTTAGTGACATCTGTGTCAAATTTTATTGGAATCACATAATTCATCATATGGTTACGATTGTGTTTTCTAATCGACTAAAATTGGTTTTGGTGATTTTTACAATGTATGATTTTGCTGAGCAAAGAAGAGTCATTAAAAATTATTTGCGGATTGAAATTTCCGAAATTTTTGGAAACACGCAGAATGTTGCAAAGGGCCTTAGGTGAGTTTGGCACAGAAAAATTTATATAAGTGGTACATAGACTTCAAAGAAGGCAGATAACGTGTTGATGACTTGGAACACGCTGGACGACCATGGAGGTCAACTGATGAGCAACATGTATGAAAAATAAAGGAATTAGTCCTCAAAAATCATTCGTTGACAATCGGAGAATTTGTCTATGTAGTATGCATTTTAATTGGACCAGTTCAAACAAGTTTAAAGGATAATTTTGGGCTTAGGAAAGTCAAATCCCGTTTTGGTGCCAAAAAACTCAATTTCCTCGAAAAAGAGCGTCGCGTTAAAGATTGTGAAGGGGTGATCTCTGAAATATCAGAAGGTCTACGAACGCATTATTACGAGATGTGAGACTTGAATTTCTGCAAAGAACCAACCGATCGAGTAATTATCGCGCTCCAAGCAAGGCAAAACAACAACCTGGCAAAAGATGCTCAAAAATCAAGGTTATGTGGACACTTTTCTTCGAATATCGTGGTGTTGTGTTTTATGAGTTACTTCCTCAGGGTCAAACTCTCAACAACGGATATGATTTGAGTGGTATCCGTTGTTTGCGTGAAGCTATTTCCAAGAAGAAGCCAGAGTTATGGAAAAACAACTCCTGGTTTTTGAATTACGGTAATGCGCCGTCTCACTCAGCATTGATATTTCTTGAGTTTTTCGCTAAGTATCCCAATCATTACTTTCCGTAACCGCCTTAGTGCCATGTGACTTTCGGCTATTTCCCAAACTCAAGAGACCACTCCGGAGACANCCCCAATCATTACTTTCCGTAACCACCTTAGTGCCATGTGACTTTCGGCTTTTTCCCAAACTAAAGAGACCACTCCGGAGACACCGCTCTTAATTTATTGAAAAGAAACAACGTGAATCGCTGCGCGATTTGAAGACTATAACGGGAAACGACTAGAATGCTTCGAGGAATGGAAAAGACGTTGGCATAAGTGCATTGTATCAGAGGGAGAATACTTCGAAGGGTATGAAATGGATGAGTAAATAACGATTTTTCATTTTATAACAAAATTCAGCCTTACTTTTTAAACACAGTTGTATCTCCAAATTTCATACACATCCACGAGTTGCTTTTTTTGTCATTCAATAAAAAATTATGCCAGAATTTACACGCTCAAGATTTTTTTTCAATTGTGTTCAAATTGTTTTATGGCACATTACCTTCCGGCACAGCAAAACACGTGGAAAAACTGTAACAAAGGCATCAGACAGAAAAATGGAATTAATCCAATTTCAAAGGCGATAAAATGGCAACAGCTAAATGCGTTTATGTAAAGTTAATGAAGTAAAAACAGGATTTATTTCAGTTAAATGCATTAAAAAAAATTATTCGTAATTTGTTGTCCAAAGCACCGTCTGTGTTAATGTCTGCTTTCCGCTCGTTGATTCTTCAATTTTAATTTTACTCTGCGCTTAATTTATTAATTGCCTTCTTGACTAACGCACAACTAATAATTACTTAAGCACCCACTGTGTAGGAGTTGGAGCAGAAGTAGGTTGTAAGTGTTTTTATATAATTAATTAATCAAAGTGTTTTTATCTCTTTTAAGATTTCAAATAGCAAAAATACAAATTTAATCTTAAAATATATTTGAAATACATCGGATACAAATTATTAAATAGAACTTCGTCAATATATCAGAGAATATATATATAAAATAATTTCATATCAACAACTATCTCGAGTATAAATAAGTTGTTTGAAAAATTTAAACTTTATTTTAAAAAATTTGTTGTACACTAAATGAAAGAAGTATTGTCGTAGCAAGTCACTACCTTTACCCATCTTGGCGAATCCTATCGCGAAACAATTGCAGGTATCTCGAGACCATCGGTGCATTAACCGATATTTTGACTTCATCGTAATTGAAGCCACGTCATGTTACATCAGTTGAGGAAGATGTTAAATAAAAGGCCCCATATCTGGGTTATATGCAGGGTGGGGAGGACTACCCATTTTAGCGTTTCTCAGTAAGTTTTAAGAGGAGCCCCAATATGTTGCTCGGCCATCAAGATGTTCCAATGTAAATTTGTAGTCGCTGTTGGTGTATTATGGTCATTGTTCTCGCAATACTCCCCTCAAATGCATCAATTGTCGACGATAGACTTCTCCTATCATCTTTCCGAGTGATTGTAGCTGCTCAAAATACAACACACCCAGTAGATCCCACCAAGTACACAGCATGATGCTCTCCCTATGAATACATGGCTTTTCTTGATGATGAAGCACAGCCTAACGGTTTGAATTATCTTAATGACCAATTTTTCATCACTATTCACTGTCGTTGGAGCAATTGGTCGCTCGTTGATAAAAGGGGTTTCTTGGCTTCAGTCGATACGGCATCTAATTTGAGTGAACCCAGGTTTTACGAGTATAACTTGATAGTTAGTGGATCATCATATAGCTTTAACTATTAGTCTTAAATTTTAATCTTTGCTTGCACTCCTGGTCGTTCTTCGTCTTAAAAATCAAAATTGCCAATTTTAAACCATGCTTACCATTTCGGACGGGTTCGTCTACCGAGAGCATGGATACCCTAATTTTTTATTAAATTACGATGACTTATGGCAGCTCTTTTCTTCATATTGAATGAATAATGAAATAAAACTCCCAACCAAAAACATTATTCCGCACAAAAGTTGAATTAACGGAATATGCAAAAATAATGTTGCCCACATTTCAGTGAAATTAGGGATACTTACACTTCAGAATAGCGGCATCGCTGGATAAAACAATAGACTAATTAACTTGTAACCACGCAGCTAATAATCGAGCCAAAACGAGAGTATTGGCTAATTTTACATTTAAAATCAATAAATTTCAAACATACTTTGTATTGAGATGAAAAAAAATGTGCACTGGGTCCACTGAAAACAGGCATGATTAAATTAAAATCACATTTACCAAAAGTAACCAGTGTTCAAACAAAAAGGCTTTTAAGTTAAATGACCCATACTCATCATTTTTATTTAACAATATTTTAGAATAGAGTTTAGCGGTACTGAATGAATACGTCTTCTGAAAATGAGAATTGTTACACACATTTTCCCTTAATACTTCTATGTTGTCCAAAAACAGGTTTAACATTTCAATTAGCCTTACATAACGATGAAATTCTACGAATGGCTTCATTCAATATATTCACGATTGGAGAAGAATCAGAAGAACCTGCAGTACACCTAATGGTCTGAATAGCGGTTTGAAATCAAAATTTGGCACAGGCAACTGTTTAATTTAATGAAATTTTATAATCAATGTGTCTACTAATAAATTGGAATATGTGGAATACATAAACGAATAGGATTTGAAGCCGAAACATTCCTTTTGGAACTTCGCTGTGTTTTAGATTTCCAAAACCACGTGCTTCACACAGTCGGCCAACGCCAACTCACATAACATGCTGTCTTGTCATTTCAGTAAAGCTTAACTGAAAAACTTTAAGGCAACGATATGTGGGAACACTCGCCAGTAGCCAATCACTGGTGTTGCCTGGTTTGACGGCGGTTCGTGCGCTCATTTGATTACGTTCTCATTGTGGCTGCCGTTAATTGACGAATTATCCGTCTAAAAAGTAAAACTAAATGAAGCCATAATAATGCAGCAGCGTTATAACAAACAAAAGCACAATTTGAGGAATTTCACGTTGGAAATGTGCGCCTTGTGGTAGCAACACAATTAAATTGCCATAATTGTTATAATTGGAATTGAAATTGCTTTTTTGAAAGTTGGGAAATTTCCTTTTAGAATTTTTGCTTGCGTGTTGAAGCTATTTTGATTGCTGTTCGAAATAAACTCCATGGAAAGCTTAAAAGAGCAACCATGCATGTTGCAGGGTTGCGTGTGTTGGTATGCCTAATTACTCGTACATGCACTTCAGTTTATTAGCAACAAATAGAACACCTCTAAGCCAATATTCTAAGAGCCAGCGGTGGTGCTCATAACAAAATTCACAGGCGTTCCAAGCAACTCCAGCACTTTAATGTAAATAAATATTAAATCAATGCATAATAGTAACAATTTATAGCTGTACATAGACGATTACAACACAAGTGAACAGCATTTGTGAAGGCAATAATGTGGTTTTGTATTGCGGCAAATGTGCGGTGCAGTTATGATGCAACACATAATCACACTGCAGCAAAAACAAGTACAAACAAAAAGCTGATGAGAAGCGCAAAGAGAATTGAATAGTTGTTCGAAATTAACATGGGTTTTAAAAGGTTAAAATCTAATATTTTTTTTTACTCTCAAATTACAGTACTGCAAACCTCTGATTGGGTCATTAGCAGAAACAGGCCATATTCAGGATTTTCTCGCTTTTTTTCAGTGGAAGCGTTCGAAACATATAGAAACATTTCGGAAATATGTTGTCACGCTTGCATTCTTACTTTACCAACGGTAGTCGGTGCAATAGACTTGATTAACCCANACTTGCATTCTTACTTTACCATCGGTAGTCGGTGCAATAGACTTGATTAACCCAAAAGAGGTCCACAATGCTAGCATAACGGGAGTTTTAGTTGCGAGTTGGTTTGTTGTGGGTTTACAAGAATATTGCTGACCCTATGCCGGTAAGCATTTATGCGAACTACACACCATTCCACTCGTGTTTGGAACGATATTATCACTTTCGACACGACGTGTATTACACCGTCTTTACAAATAAAACACACTTCCTAATAGCATTAGTGACAGGAACACAGGTTTCAGGTACCCGTCTTGTAAATGTTGTAGAATATTGGCATATTGAAATACCACATTCCCGACTTTGCATTCAAGGCAGCTAGCTTTCGGTGGCGCTACCATCAGCCTCATAACTCATAAATAAACAAATCTCAAATTTCATGTACACACAAAATAACAGGTTTTTGTACTTTTGCGGGTGGGTCTACATAAAATTCAGTCCATATCTAAGGTACGTTGGCTGTTTGCAGTGTCTTAATTACGCCCCTGCTCGAAAAGCTTTCGAATATGGTCAATACTTAGATAATATTATTCCTCGCTACCCACGCACGGATATTGGTATAATTACCGGTATTAACAACTGGGAGGCCCAGTGAACTAGTTGCATATGACATGCGAGTAGGTTTCCTAAGTATAAGGACGGCCCAACGAGTAATAGCAGTAATCCAAGTTGCGTAATAACTAGCAGACACCATTAGTCACCAATTTTGAGCAGTGCGTTTATTTCTAAGCATCTATAAGGTATCTGGTGGCAGTAGCCCACGGAAACATTAACAGTTAGTTCACTAAAAGCATTATGACTTTTGAGTAATCTATGTTAGGTAAAAAAAAAACCAGATTGACCGATGTCTGTCCTTTCGTCCGTGGATACGATAACTCTATTAATTTCTGAACTAGTGATGTAATTGAAATTCTGAGCATATTTGTTAAAATGCCAGGTCAAGTTCGAAAACAGGCCAAAATATTTAAAAATTTTGGTAACGTTATTTATTATATGATACATAAATTTGGATTGCTGCAAAGTTTTGATGTTCGATCATTAGCATCTAGTACNAACGTTATTTATTAGATGATACATAAATTTGGATTGCTGCATAGTTTTGATGTTCGATCATTAGCATCTAGTACATCTCAAAAAGTTTACAATAGAATTCATTGAAAAAAGCAGACAGNCATCTCAAAAAGTTTACAATAGAATTCATTGAAAAAAGCAGACAGTAGATGTCGACTAACTTTTTGAAATTTGCTTTTGAAGCATTGTTAAGCCATTTCTTATAATAGAGTGACGTTGGTGAATAGATTTAGAGACCCCGTAAACACCTGATAACACAAAAAATGATGTCAAACCTAGAGGATTTACCCCCAGTTATTAAAATTTTCTATTTAATGGTAGTCGTGGCAATCTTATAACCCTCTACAAAATCGATGCGTAACTTCGAGTAACTCTGATATACTAAACCTTTCCTAAAAAGACAAAATAATAAACTGAAAAATGGAAATGAGTTCAGTTAAATACTTAGAAAGCATATAAAATACATAAAATTTGTTCGATCCAAGTCGAATCTCTTATATTTGTGTTCTTACGGCTTTACCACATAATGCCCTGATGCAAATTATTGCCATAATTTTAAGAAAATGTTGTTAGGAACAATTTTGGCGTTTCTTTGGAAGATATCAGATCTTTTATATAACAGTTCCTGAATCACGGGTAACGATACTTTAATTGTGCAGAAAATTATAGAAAATATAAAGGGAGAAAATAAATATGCTTAAATTGTAATTTCAGAAAAATATACCTGCTCCCTTGTATAATTTTCTCAGCAGTGACTATAAGTAGGAAATTAATCGTTGCAGTGAAAAAATATCAAACTTTTTAAAGTAATTATTATAAACATCACCAATTTATTGGCAGGTAGGTAAATATTGTTTTGTCCATACGGTTCTGACACCGACCGATACGAATGTGAACACATATTATCACCATCACCACAGAATTAGATAAAGCGATGTCAGTCCGC
>JXOS01022470.1:5265-15429 GCA_001015075.1 Cirrula hians
TTTGGATCAGTATTTATTACATTATAACCAACAACATAACCCAAGAATTTAACTTCTGATTGGTAGAATTTGGATATCGCTGAAGAAATTTCATCGGGTTCCATAAACAATAAACTTTAGATGTTGCTCATGCTCGAGACTTTTGGAGTAGGCTATATTGTTTCCATGTAAACATGACATCATTTGGCTACGTATTCCCTAAGGATGTATTTTTGAAGGCGTATTTTTGAATCCAAACGGCATTCGTACACATTCATATCTTCCGTTTTAAACTGAGAAATCCGTTTGTTCTATGTTTAACTTCATCGTGAGTATTTCATCGAAAACACTCATAATGGAGGAATCCAGACTTAACATCAAAGGCTGAAAAATATTTCGATTTTCCGAAGTTTAGGTTATTATTTTATACAGAGTTATTATCCCATAATTTATTAATTTCCTTATTTGTTGGTTCACAAATCGGTATCATATCAAATCGACAACCTCATTAATTAATTAATAATTAATTAATATTTGAGTGATATTTTTCTAGCTTTTGAATTATTTCTTTTTTTAATTTTTCTAATTTTCCAATCGTAGAATTTCAAATTTAAGAATGTTTCTTAATGAGGTCCACTTTCCAGAGTTCCTTCTCCCACATTTAATTATTATAAGTTAATTTTAACTTTATTTAAAAATTGATTTACTATAAAGCAATTCCCCTTAAGATTGGGCATTTCAGTAAGTATCTGCCTTACTGCAAATATGTTTGCTTCATTGTAATTGCTTATAACTGAACCATTACTGGTTTCCACTCTTTGCCTTATAACTAACCTTATCCTGTTTGGTAAGGTATTAGGAGTTCAATAGCAATAAGAAGCCACACTTTCTATTGAAATCCTTTGTTCTCTCCCACTTGTCCCTAACTTTGTAATGTTGGGCAGTAAGGACCCATCTTTGAAGAAGTTACCTCGATTGTGTTATTAATCGTCTCTGTTTTATTCTTTAGCTGGTAACTTGCCTGGATGATCTTGATTTATAGCTTGCTGGGCATTCTAAAATTCGCTCTGCTTTGGTTAAAAGCGGTACACATTGGCCCATTCAACATTTTAAGGGAGCTATCTACGTGCATAGGTTCAGTTTCCTCACCTGGTTGTTTATTAAGCACTTATGGGTTTATATTTTGAAAGATTGGACTTTGGTTTCTTTATAAAAATCGAAATGAGTTCTGTTGTCTGTGGTGATTGTTAAGATGACTCTATTATATGGTGTAGCAAAATTTGCTATGACTTTGTTTGCCTACAATTCCTGTCGCGTACCCATGGTGGTTTAGTTCAATGTGTCATAATCGATTTTTTAATTATCAATGTCAGTATGTTAATCATTTCACCATAATATTCTAATCAACCTCAACTTCCTAGCCACGTTATACTTACATCTTGAACAATTGAGCAAATCGATGTCTTATCTCCTTAAGGAAAGTCGTACCTACTTATTTCTGCTTTTAGATTCAACTCAGTAGCATGATGTTGCAGTTTTTTTTCCGTATGATAGTAAGTACTGCATAGACCCTACGACTCCGGCGGCCACACACCAGCTGACCTTAATTAATTAATTCTCCACACCGTATCTGATATTTAACGGATGTTTGTATTCTGTGGCTAAGTTTGTGACAACTAAACTGTACAAATTAGTAGTTAACTCTTCGATTTTACTAAAAAGAGATGCAACACGAGCCTAAACTATCAGTTTAACTGTACATCTATCTACAATTTCTATATCTTTTGGATATAATGCGCTAAAAACAGCGCTTAATTTTTCCATTCCTTCTCTTAAAAAATCTTCTACCCTTAAGTATTCTAGTTCTCCCAAGAATGTACCTTGTTTCTGGTAGTATACTGATAAAATCATGTTTAGTATTCATAGCATCTAAACGTGTTTTAAAAATTGGCGGGATTGGATAAAAATCAGCACAACTATGTTTTCCCAATAAAAGGTCTTAAGGTAAAATAGGCACAGTCAATAAGCAAAAGTTTTATTTAGTGCCCATAAAACTGATAAATCTGTGTCCCGAAATTGGGGATGATGTGATGAAAATGGTTCTAAAAGAAATTAGCTACATGCATTAACCAAAAAAAAACAATTTTATAATTGAGTGGTCAGAAATATCATGAATGTGTGTACCAAAAATAGGAATGATTGCATGAATATCTGAGGTACCTTTACACTTTTAAGTTGCGAAAATCGTGTGATATATAAATTAAAATAACACGTCCACGTATTTCTACTTGTGTAAGCTTTAATCCATCGAATGCTACTAAATTTTGGTACTTAAATTTTGGCGAAATCAATCTATAATTTTGGATACCTCTCACAAGCGTTCTTACCCCCATTCGACTTAAATTAATAAATCCTAGTTGTTTCATCGGTAGTTTCTAAAATTTGATATTTTTAAAATTAATTTGTGCTTTTATAAAGTTAATAAATGATGGGTATTATGTAGTCGGTTTTGACCCACTAATTCATATATCTTGATAAATTCAAATAGTAGAAAAGAAATCATACGATTTTAATAACATTTCATTATAGAATCTCGTTCTATTTGAATTTGTTCTTTTATTCTTCTGATGCTTATTTTTAATTGTGCCACCAATCTTCACTTGTTCTTTTCAGGATATGGGAACGATAGAGTGAATTCCGGTTGAGCTCCAAGTTAATTCTTTCACACAATAATTAATTTTCTTAATTAATTAATTCTATTTAAAATATATTTTAGATGCGATTTATTGTAAACGACCTTTTTCTTATATTTATAAGTTGTTATTGGCTCAAGTTCCAAATAAATAAAAACAACACAATTCAGCAAATGTTGATTTTGTTTTTAATATTTAATTCATATATTTGGACCATGGTCGGTGGTCTTCTTCATAGAGTGACTGTAATGATAATATTTTATTATATTAGCACATTTCAATTATTAATATTTCTGTCTTACTCTTTGTTTGAATTTTACATTGAAAATACCAACTTAACTGAACGTGCATATCTGCGTTATACATTAGTAATTAAACATTTCATAATGAAACAAAAAATTGAAAAGAAAATTCTACAAAGAATCAATTTTAAAATCACAATACATAAATATTTAATTATCTTTTAAATCTGCTCTTTAAATGTATATTTCCTTATCGAAGTCTTTTTTTTTCCTATTCGAAATTATGATCTTATATATCACCAATTGTTGTAGACATTGTAATGGAAGAACTATTACATAGTTGCATGGATAAATTTAAATACAAATGAAGGCTTTTAACGAAATATGTGGATGATATATTTCGGATTGTGGCACATGAGATAAAACGAACACCGGGAAAAACTAATTTTATTTCCAAAACTAGGTGAAATAGAGACGGGACCAACATATGTGACAATATATACATAGGAACAACAAAAAATAAATTGAAAACAAGTTTACCAACACACAAAAGTCAGCGAAAGCACAACAACAATTATAAAGTATAACCAACCATTAGCGGCACTATCTAAACAAAATAAAAATACAGCTGATCTCGAATGAATGTTGAAGAACTACCTCATGAATAACACTATAAAAAAAGATGAACAACAGAAATGCTCCTATTCTTCAACCCAGTCCTTAAAAAGAAATAATGAATTATAAAACAGACGTTGAAAACTTTTCCTACACACTATATATAAAAGAATAATTTCCAATAGAAAAAAGAGACTGTAAAAAGTCAATTAACATTAAAAGTAAAAATTTTATATTAATGCATTGTGATTGTCAAATTTTCAATGTTAAATTCAAATAAAGAGTAAGAATGAAGAAATAGTATTAATTGAAATGTGCAATTATAATAAAATATAATCTTTAGAGTCACTCCCTGAAATTGACCACCGAGAGTGGTCGAAACATATGAATTAAATATTAAAAACAAAATCAACTTTTCTAGAATTGTTTTGTTTTCATTTATTTGGACCTTGAGCCGGTAACAACTTATAAATATAAAACATAGCAGCTTGGGCTTGTATAGTTTGGGAAGAACCGTGATAGAATTAGACTCGTTTGTGCCAACAAGAAGCAGGATTTTTATAAGGTTTTACCACGAGTAGAGCAGCGTAGTATAGCTGAAGCATTTAAATATTGCTGACGGAGCGTTTGGAATTTCGTGTAAACGTGGAGTTAGCAATTTAATAATTTAACTTAGGTATGGCATTTGAAGCAAATTTAATTTGGGACAAAGTAAATGAATTTTTTATGTGCAGTACACTGTTGTAGAAAGAACTTTGTTTTAAATCATATTAACTCTGGGTGTTTATTATGATTACTCTGAACATATAAACTACTTAAAATCACTTAATATAATTGATCAATTGAACTCTTAAAAGGTTTTTAGTTCTAAACTGTTTGTTGAAGAATACATTAGTAGGAAGTTGACAAACCTTGTTATTATTATGCTTTCATGCCAAAACATATTGAACAATTTGGCACCAGTAATCGTTGAAATAAGTTGAGCGAATGTGTAAAGAAAGAATAAAAAAGTTTTACTTGGCCAATAGGCAGTAAGAATAATATAGAAAACAAAAAATTACAATAAAAATATGATAATCTGTTTCAAATTGTTGAATTTACTATTGGTTTTTCAAGTCAGCTGAATAGGAAACTGTCTGATTATCAGTATAGAAAAGCAATTTTTTTTTTGGATATGAAGAAAGGATATTAAACAATAAATATTGGGTTGCATTTCATGCATTTGTTAAAGTAAATATAATATACCAAGTCTACCGGTATGAAGTGAGCGTATTTTGGAAAGAATACAACACAAATTCATTATGGGAAAAGTAAAAAATACTTTATTCAAAATATTGGCAATTGCTAGCTGTATAGCTATATATATATATACGTTCTATATTTCAGGTTATTCGTGTACTCCACTCTAATAAAACATCATGTTTTGAAGTCACCGGCCAAATGCTTTAACGAATTGAACCAGCTTTTCTTTGTACGCAGGTGTTATTGTCATGAAGGTATATACCTTGCCGTGTCTTTTTGTCCAGTCTAGACGTTTTGTGATAAATGCAAGGTTCAAATTGATCGTTTGTTGTCAGTAGCGATATAAATTAATGGTTTTACCAGAAAGTTCGACCTGGTACAAAACACTTTCCTGCACCACCAGACAAACAGAATTGAATTTTTGTTGCACCGATCTGGTTTCGCAGTCGAAGTTAATAACTTTCCCAGAGTAACCCATTATTCTGAAAATACATTGTCATCGCCAAACGTCCTTGAAACAAGATTTTATTTTCGCTTTGCCATCTGTCTCAATCAATTCCTATGACACCTATTTATGAGGCTCTTGGATATTCTTTGTTGTACAATATTTAGAATTTCTGCCAATTGTTTCGGACTCAAAGTTTCACCTTCATCCAATATTGTTTACAATTCGGCATCTTAAAACTTATTGGTTGTCTTCACAGTTCTTAATTTCAAAAAATCACAATCATAATCTCTGAACCGTTAAAAACATCTATCAGAGCTAAATCGCCTTATACTGCTGACCTACCTTATTCGACATTATTAACACGATGAAAACATGTGATGTCTTTTATTCAAAGACTTGATATATATGTTAGCCAGATATCAGAGTAATCATACAATTAAATATAATAAAACGAAATATAAAATGTAAAATACTGAATAATGAAATGGTCTTCTATAAATGCTGAGCAGAGTTCCATTCCAGTGCGGGAGGAATGCTAAAATGAACAACTTTATGTTGATAATCAACATAAATTTCTTTAACATATTATTGCTAATCGACCAATTCCTATGCAATTAGTATACGCTACAACTGTGACGCAATGTGGCAATGAGATTTTTTGATTTATTGAAATTTGTCGTTATATTACTACAATGTTTTTTATGTTGTTAACCTAAAAAAATGTGCTTAAAAAATAATAGCTATATTATAATTTTTAAACTCATAATAATAATAATAATGAAATTTTTGTAATTTTTTAAACAATGAATTTGAAGGGTGATTTGAAGACGATGATTGTATTTAGTGTTCTTAAAATCACAGAATTCTTATAACAACTTATACCAAAATGTTAGCAACGACCATTGTTACTTTTTTGTGTGTACATAATTGAAATAAATATTCAAAATTTTTCGGCAATAATGTCTATCAAGATTTTCCCATTTCGTTGTGTGACAAATTACTACTTCGTCTATAATCCTTTGTTTGTTTATATATTTTCAATTCGTTCATGAATGCTTTCTACTAAATTTTGTATTATTTGGTGTGGAATATTCGCTCATTCAATGTTGAGAAGCATAGTTTTTACTATAGCCAACAATTTCTATTGGATTTAAATCCGTACTTTGTGCAGAGCACTGCATATTTTGAAGTAGTTGATCAACGATTTTTTGGCAATAATCGCTGTATGCTAAAGGAACCCTTCATATTGGATAAGCGCATTCATGGAAACCGTCGGGTAAATTTGCGCACATCGATCATCATCAATGGATCAAGGTTCCACCATGTGAAACAGCACCACGCCATTAATTGTACACCGCCATGTTTCATAGTTAATTTACCTTGATGTTTTGGAATTCTTTCGTCGGACCTCTCTTTACCTTTGAACTAAATTCGATTTATTTGGGTGTCAACTCCCAAATATTTCCCAGTCTTCAATATACCAATTTGTAGGATGTTCCCGAAATATAGGATCTTTTCAGATAGGACGGATTTTTTCTTATGTTTGTTTAAATGCAATTCTAATTCTTCTTTCACTGAATCTAAATATTTCAAAGTAAAAGTAAACTTTTACAATGTAAAAATAATTGCTTGATAATCTCCAATAAACTAAATGTTATTAATAAAATTTTCAATTGCCTATTAACGTCTATGTCTGCCACTATTTTTTTTTTTTTTTTTAATTTTATAATTATGATAAATACAAAAGTACTTGTAAATTTAGAATAATTATTAAAATATTTTTGATTTAAGGCGACAGACAGTTAATGCAAGCTCTTGTTTTCGATGCGCGTGTAACGGAGTGGTTCTCTAAAAATTCTAGTTTCAATTGGAGAGACGACAAGGGGTGAGTGCATTTTTTTCCATGTTTGATGATTTAAAACCTGTTTAAGTTTTATATAATTGACGTATGCAACTACTGAAAATTATAATTTCATCAATTGTAAAAGTTTTCACTTCAAATGGTTATAATACAGTTTCAATACTTCTTTTGTTCACAGCGTTCATTTAATATACATTGAATGTTAAGTCATTTTCAAGAAATTAATATATGTGACAATATGAAAAGAATATGAGTACATCTAAACATTCCATTATGCATAACGAATAATCCGGTTTATCACTGACATTACGAATAAGTAACTGTATCTAATGAAAGGCATAAATATTTGAAATTAACTACTTTAGCCATCCTTTAGATCGTAATAAAAAGTTAAGATTTTTTGTTAATATTAATTTTAAATTGCTTGGTCAATATTTTTTGTGATTTAATGGAGATGAAATAAATGAATATTAGAAAACGCAATTAAAACATCGTAACTTAAAAAATATGCCGATAAGTGTAAATCAATTACGATTTTAAGGTCCTGGGGATTAATTTTAGTTTTTGTATTTCTTGTGTATAATTCAGTGAATATCCTTTTGCATATTGAAATTTTTCAATGAAAATACGTTTTTTCTGATATGTTCGTCAATCCTATTAATTTGATTAAAACTGCACTTGTTCTGCTTTTCCAATTTTTTTTTTTCTCGTTTAATATTTTGTTGTCTTTAAACTTGTCTTATTCAATCTTATCCATAATCTAACAAAAAATATAAAAATTCACATTTCGGAACAGAACAAGCGCATCAAGCCCAATAGCTGTTCTAATGGGTTTGTTGCCAAGGTAACACGAATTTAAAAACATAAATATGTTAATTTTTAGTACACATCAACCGTTATTTAAATTAGACTCTAAAATACATTTTCGGATTGTTCGTCAGTGATTTAAATGGTTTTAATTTTTATATTTATTTTTAACAGAAATGAATTTAAACAACGTTTTGGGATTACCATTGCGTTTTTGGCAACACATAGTGGTCTTACTAGATGGCAAGAGTTTCATTCCAATTTTGCGGAAGAAACAAATACTGGGTAAATATGAATAAATTATACAATTTTTAAGTCGAGATCCTCATAATACAATTATTTGAAATGTAGAACAGAAAATTCGAAGAAATAAATGTCAGGATAGATGTAATACTTAGTCACAATTCTTTACTATGTATATAATATATAATTTAATTTTTAATTATATGTAAAATATAAATACTTTGCAAGGATATTATAAACAATTTTGATTTTTAGTGTCAATTTGTACATCTATCTATCCATCTATTTTGTTTTAAGTTCAATAAATTTTTTGTGTTCCATTTTTTTTAATATTTTGTTAATACTTTTATTTCAATTTTCAAATGCAACCAAAAATACGTATAAGTCAAACTATCGAGTACATGTAGTGTAATCAACATTGTAGTCATAAAAGTTATTTACGTTTATCGCCACATGTCTCCCCACCTTTTCTGAAGCTCATGTTTCGTGTCAGAAGTGAAAGTTGTTGAAACTTAACCATGGTTCAATATTTTTTTCAATTTTAATTAATTTGAAAAAGTTTTAAACATTTACTTTACGTCTGACATTAATTGTTGCGTTTTGGTTTTGAAACCAAAAATGGACTTAACAGTTAGTTATTTCACAAATCACTTCAATTATAATGCAATGCAATAGCAATTCAAAGATCTAAATAATACTATTGCTTCGTTGCGCATACTGGGTACATGTATAACCCCCATAACTTAACGTGGGTACCAAATAATAATAAGAAATTTATCGAATTGTCTGGTTTGATCGTAATGTTGTAAAGCTTTTTAATATTTTGAGAAAAGAAAAGATTGTCAAATTCCATATTTGAAGTACTCACGTTTGCACGTGAATTGATGATTTGCAAAAATAAGGGAACACTAAAATGAATACTTACTCACTTTTGCTCAGTTTCTCTTTTTTTCTGACGTATTCCTTAACATCACTTCTTTTTCTAATTAACATTACACATTTGTGATGTTGCTTTTTTATTATTATTTACAATAGTCAATTTATTATTGCAAAGAGCCTATGGAAATTAAAATCGCGGTTGAAATCCTAATGCACGTTCTGGATCTTGTGCTATTGAAATGAGAACAACTGAGCATATGGTACAGTTGAAATAAGAACATCAAAACACCGATCATCTGATCAAAAGTAAAAAAATTCACAAAAATAACAACTCTCCAAAAATGAACAAAAAAAGAAAAACTAAGAAAGAGGGGGAAAGTCAACAAAATCAAACAACGAAAAATTCAATAAAAGTGAGCAAGTGAGCCAATCTGAACCATATGGAAGGAACATGCTCAATTCATTAACAACTAATTTTTGTTAATTTGCTTATTAGCAACAACACTAATTTTCTTTCGGTTTTTCAGTAGAACTGATGATTACTTAATTGTCATTTACACTTTAACTGGTTACATACAATATGACATATTCCAAATTTTTTACTAATTAGTCAAAAAAAACCAAAGGGTTGGTAGAATTAAGCTTCACAAATATAAATATATAAATTTAATTTGCGTCTAATCATGTCCCTTTTATGTATGCGTGTTCATCATATTTTTACCAACACAATAAGAAAATTTCGTTGAACTTCATTGACGATTGCGGTTAATTTCCCTTTAATCCTCTGTTTGGGCGACATAGATGTACTGAACCTAGCTCAATCATTTACAATAAAATTGCATAGATTCTAATAAAACCCACCTCATTTCGGAATTTTATTTTTATCTTGAATCCCTGGTTCTAGGTGTTACAATTGTATGACGGAGTCTAATATACCCTTCGCAAAATGTGTATACGAAAGAACATCCTTCCAATTAAATCTAACTGAAAATTACATTTTTTTTAAATCAAAATATTTCGAACTCAAAATTCACATATGTTGTATTTGTCACAAACGGTTTCCTTGTTTGTATGCATAGATTTTTGTTATACCAATTGTTTGTAACAATTGTTTTTTTTGCATTAATTACTTTATCCAGACCAAAGGTATATATA
>JXOS01022470.1:15528-40511 GCA_001015075.1 Cirrula hians
AAAAAAAAAATGAAACATGCATTTTTGATGATAATAATATGAAAGTATTAATGAATTATTTGCGATTTATATATATTACTGGTTTTTATTTTTTCATTTTTTGAAGATTACGTAAGGGATTAATGTATTAATTATTAATTAAAACGTTTTCTCTTAATCGCTCAAAACTGTCATATATTTTCAAATACTTGTTCACATGACGCAATCACGCAATATAAAAAAAAATCGTTTACCGGTTATCTTGAAATTGTTTAACTTGGAAAACTAAACATCCCTCAATTACACTGAACAAATAGGTGGACATAGAAGACTTCATTGGAAAATGACTTAGCAAAAAACGAATCTATAAACAAGATGGGTATAATAGTCGGTCAAGAGCGAATATATAAAACGCATTAATCATTCAATCGATAAACGCATTAACATATTAAAAGAATCCAAAATTTCAGTAATTTCCGTTGAAACAACTGCTATTTAAACAATTAAATAAAATCAGGAATAAAACACCTATGCGAAGTATCAAAAATTTTAGACTGATTGCGCTAATATCGTAGAATAATATGAAAATAACGTAAAAATGTATAAGTAACAAATTTCAGTACAATGCGATGAAATACTTCGTATTTATGATTTCTTCTGAAATCGGTAGTAAACGTGCTTTGGGAGGTACCCGAAGTTTAATGACTGATTTGGCCCGTTCACGAACTAAATCGAGCTTTTTACAAAATATGTGCACAAACTAGATTTCATTACTCAAGCTAAAAATTTACTCAAGTTATCGAGCTCACAGATAGACTGGCATAGGTATTTAGCCTTATTTTCTGAATCGATGAATACTTTTGCAAGAAACATATAGTCGGAAATGATTATGTCTATGCATTACAAACTTCATGGTTCAACAATCCCATAATGCCATCAATCTGTACATGATGGATATAAAAATAAAAATGAAGGAAATTTCTCACCGTGGGAATCTTTTGAAAATTACTATATTGTTATTAAAATCTTTGTTGAAGGACATAAAACTAAATCCAGAATAGTTCTTAAAATTTTTACAAAAAACAGCATAAACAATAAATTAATTTGAAATTAATGAAATATTAAATATTTTATTCATCAACAAATGTTTAATGGCAAATTTACACTTAGAGTTCAACATAAATAAATGAACGAATAGCTCTGCAGTTGTTTTTAGAATATTCAAGGACAGGGTTTATTAAGTCAATGCCACTGGTGCATTTTGTGGAACTCCGTATTGCAGTTTCTGTCAATTCAACAACAATTTTTTTTTTTGCTGTTATCTCAGTTCGCGGTAGCTCGTGCCGCCTCGAAAACAGGTTTAAACGAAGTGTGTACGAGCGTCCCTACTTTAGAGGGATATGTTTTCCGCATGTTCACCAGATTCCAAAATCTCAATATACATAAAGCAATATAACAAGCTCCAGAATAGCAGACTCGAAAGCAAATTGATCATTTTGTGATTTCTGGACGGCATTTCTTACGTTCGGACGTTACGTTGTGCAATCATCACCCCTGGCACCGTATTTGTCGCTACCATGGTATCATTGTGACTTAGTGTAAACATGACAGTACACAACGTAGCGAAACGCAAATTTGATGAACATGAGCTTGAATCTCAAGAGACTGCACAAATGTTTTCTCCCCACCATGTACGCATTGCAAAATAATATTACAGCATAATACTGTAAAGACACAGCTGCCAAATTTAGAGAGAGCCCATAATAATTCAATTTTTTATGTGATTTTATGGGAGAGGATTTGGCTTGTTATCCAAATTTTGTTCACCATGTATTGCCACTGCAGTTTCCCCCATATTTTTCTCATTTACATGGAGTTGCACCGTGCGATATTATAAAGAACTTTTGCTATGGTTAAATATAAATTAAGGCATCGTTGAACCTATATTAAGTAGCAAAGCATCTAAATAGCAACCAAATATTACTTTTATTTTTAAATCAAATATGTTAAATATTAAAAACTTGTCTATTAAAATGTTGAGCCTATCGCATAGGTGCATAGCACAGACACGGCTTTGATACAAAGTAATCCACCTTTATAATGCCAAGCAAAGCAGGCACTGACACACAAACTATGTATTAGCATAGGGTAAAAGAGAAAGTATTGGTACTTTATGATTGCAAGAATATTTCATTGTTTATCAATCTTCGAACAATCATAACTCTAATAGTACCTATAGAGAATAACAAGTAGCAACCATAATAGTATATATAATAACAGTGAAAGATAATTATTTGCTGTGTACCCAATTTCATCTTTTAATTTATTCGATAAATTTGTTCTGCAATATTAACTTATTTTTATATGAAACTGACTGTTTGAATTATTTTTTTTCAAATAATGTAAATCGTAATAATAATTATAAACACTAAAAACGAGTGAGCATAACTATTTACTGGATACTCGGTTTAATTAAAATGTTCACCCCCATAATCATGAAAAATGAATATATTTTTATTAAAATAATATTCAAGTAGAAATTAATGATAGAACTAATTATCTAAAACTGTAGTTTATATATTTATTAATATTACCTACAATATTTTCAAAAAATACTAAAAATCAGCAGCGTTTGCCAATTTCGTATGATAAATATGGACACATTTTTATTACGCTTCAAATCAAAATGTTGGTTGATTGCGAGTATCACGGAAAATGATTATTACCTATGACACCGGAAAAATATAAAATATCTTTTTAGTCAATAAAGAGTTTCATTCGATACAATTAAATATAATAATGAAAAAATTGTGGGTACCGAATCAAATCGTACCTGTTTTTTGGGGTATGGTAATTTTCAGATCTATGCGTATTTCACGGTCGATTAAATCTTAATTTACCATTCTTACATACCATTGATTACAACTTTGTTAACTATTTTTAATCATCAATCGTCTTTATATTACGTTGTAACTGTCGTGGTTATATCCAAAAATGTATGTTTTACTTTTTAATATAGAGAAACATTCGGTGAGCACAATAATAAAGCTATTGATGAGATTTGGTACAAGCGAGCTGTGGATCAACATTTTGTCAGAGAGGAAAGCTTTGTGTACTCAGTACCATTTGATGCTGGTGGTGAGTATAAATAGTTTACATTAATTTTGTATTTTCTCTAATTTTAATGCTTATGACTATAAGCTTTTTAATAATAATTTGACATAATTTCAGAAACTGGTTCAGAAACACTAGTCACTGCCAGTCATGCAATTTTTCATACAATTGAAAGAGAGCACGACAAAGTATCGGCACCAGCTGCGGTTGTGGGCTTTCAGTTTCAGCATTCAGCACTCTATAAATTATTTCGGAATATAACTGGAAACGTATGTATAATACATTTAATTTCATAATTCTGTCCTGTATTTTTTAAAATTTTATTTACGCTAAGCATAAAATGCTTATTTTGAGATTTCTTATTTTTTTTTCAATACATTTTTGATTTTGTCTTTTATTTTTAAAATTTAATTTACGCGAAGCTTGAAAAGCTTATTTTGAGATTTCTTTCTTTTTTGTATATACGTGACAAATAAAATTGAATAGTGTATTATGTTTCTGCAATAAGTTTTCCATACTCAGAATAAGTCATCAAAAACCCACCAATTAATTTCACAAATGCTTTTAAAGCTGGCAAAACAAAAAACATGACACACAAATTTATATGTATATATTATCAGATATATAAATTTAAGATTCCAATCTGAAACTTAAGAGAACAAAAAAATTTTTCTAAATACAAAATTAATTTGTGTGTTTAATATGATATGTTATAAGTGAAAAAGTAATTCCTTGTAGTATTAAACAAAACAACATCAATTATAAAATTTATTAAATGCTATGGATTGAAGCCTTAGAAATCATTGATAAAAATTCCTAATGCGCTGAAAAATTAAATGACTTCGGTGGCAGAACATGTGTTTCGGGAGAAACTGGACTACCTTCATAAGAATCTTTTCTTTTACAGATAGGATGGAAAATTCGGTCTGACCATCTACATAATTTCAGAATTCTTGTTAACAATTACGAGGAATTAATTATTCAATTAGAACTTAATGTTGGATGAAACATTCCGTTTTAATCATACCCATTATAACTATTTTCCAAATCAATTTGCGCTTTTGAATTTCAGCAACTAAAATTTGCATCATAAACAAGATCGCAAAAGACTGCGACTAAAACAAACACATTTGGTCGTCGAAATCTTTTTCCTTTCCCATATGATATAATTCCACGAGTTTGTTTGCATAAAAGTGTTGCATACGAATTGCAAAAATTCTTCGTGCGTTGAGTAACATCGTATTTTGCTTACTTAGCCCGATTGCATACATAGGCTCTTCATGAGCCATAGCGGCTATTTTGTTTTCTGTGTTCGTGAATTTTGTGGGATCTATGTGAGTCTTGCATAAAATCGTTGTTCCTTGCCTCATACGCCTCACAATCATTAATCATATAGGTTGAAAGCATGCTCATTATGAGTAAAATTCGATTTCAATATTGAGAAAATAAATTGAATATGTTATAAATAAATGCAAATGAATTAAAAACTACAATAAATTATTGAATTATTCAAATGAAAATATAATAATTATTCAATTGGGGAAAAAATCCAACGGATGAAAAATTGCAAAATATAATTAAGTAAAAAATTATAATTAATAAATAATGAAAAAATAAACACATTTAAAATGCATATTTCATAAAAAATATTAAATGATTTTATTGCCATAAAAACCAACACAGTTAAAATATTTGATTCTTCAGTGCTGTGAGAGGCACAACCTCTAAATTTTTCGCGATGCGAACAACACACCCTCACGTCATCAACATTTAATCAATACTTTACAGTTACCATAAGAATTAAAAGCAAATACGCAAAATCGTGCCGTCACATAAAAAAAATGCTAGCTCAGCTAGCGTCCACCCAGAGTCAACGTGTGCAATCGACCTTAGGAAAATATAATTTAAAGATTTCATTTTATGTTTTTATTCGATCGGTAACCTCGAAAACTGTGTTGTTATCTGGCACCGGGAATGAGATGAGAAACTTCGACAGATTTGTAAATTTGGCTTGCTTATGCAAAATTTGTGTTGCTCGAACATGTAAATGCATGTTGCTTCGCACTACTGAAAATTCATATGGCCAATGATGAATAGCAGTGTTATATTAGCAAGACAAGTGTAGACCATATTTCTAAAATTCTGTTCGAAAAGTTAAAAACTGATGGTTTAACCATATAGCACTAAATACTACATTGAATTCAGAGTTTTATTTTGGCTTTTCTACTTTTAATTTCCGATACAAGAACAAAGAAAATCTTGAGTAAGCACGATAAATGATTCAAATTTATATTTGTATATTTATTACAAAAAAACTAACAAAATTATATCTGCATATTAAAAGTAATACAATTTCTTATTTAAAAATAAGACCACTCGAAATAACCACACGCGAAATATCAGGGTTTAGAAAATTAAGAGTAAGGTGAAAAGCTCAGTATATCAGACATCAAATTAAAAAAAAAAAAGTATTGATATATATTAAATACCTTCTTCAACTTATACACAAGGGCCCAAATGTTTTACTGCTTAGAAGTTAGTATTTATCAGAAACCTGTGAATACGGTATAGACGGTATAAGATATCCATAAGACAGGATCAGATTTTGTTACAAAATAAAAGCAACTATAGGACCTGCGTACGTAAAACTATTGCTAAAACAAGTAAAAATATTCAGAAAACCTGACCCTTAAGTATGTGCATGCATCACAACCATAACATTTTCTTGCTCTGAATGTCACTATATTACAAATTTTTGTCTTTTTGTATATTGGCGTGTCCAATGTGATGTTGTTTACGGTAGACTTTATTATTTTATGGTAGAGAATGATTTTGATGATATAATGGATGAGGAAATATCTAACAGTATTATATTTTCAATTAAATTATAAATGATTACAACAGCGTGTGAAAACGCTGTCAGCTAGGTCTGAAAATTTAAGAGAAAAGTTAATGCCAAACTAAAATCTAAACAAACAGTTCCAACGTTAATAATGCCGGTGTAACGGTAATCATATAGGGAGTGTATGGGAGCAATTGGTGGTGGAAATATGTTTACAGTCAATTGAAGGTTAAAAATACGTATTTTAAAAATTAAAACTAAAAATTGAATTTCCAACAATATAATGATACCAGGCGTATAGGACATTTTTCGAAAGCGTCTTTAGAATCCAAAAAATGATTAAAAATTCGTACCAATCTGTGAACTCTAATTCCATATATTATGGACTCTAATTAATAAATGTATGTGTAGTTCTAGGGAATATTGATGAAAACCCCGAAGATTGCAAACAAGGATTATTTCAACTCAATCCTTATGTTTAATAAAAATGAAAAATAAAAAATAGTTTAAAATGTTTGACAGCGCGAAAATCCGTGTCGAGTCAGATAAATCCCAGAAAGGATTAAGAATATCTAAAAAATACTCAAAATCCGTACGTAATGCAATGTCATAGTCTCAACCTATAATTCAATAAGAAACAAAATTTCGGGTTGTCATGCTTAGAATTGGCAAATCTTTTTACGCCTTCCAGCATAAATATATGGCTCGATACCTACTTTTTTCATACGAGGTATGCCATATTTATGAAATGACAATTCCAAAATTTGTTTGTCTGTTTAGAGTTCCTATCCTATATTTTCGATAATTGAAAGTGTAGCTTAAGCCTTGACATATTCATAAATATTACTATATCCAATTTGACGTAAGCATTAATTGTTGTGATATAGCTTAGAAGGAAATTCTTTGCGACCCTGTTTAATTATACATTTTTTTAATTAAAATTGTGATATTATAGCAAATTCATTATTTTCGGAGAATTATTTCATTATTTCTTATGATTTTTTGTTTTAAAGTTTACAAAGTACAGTTATTCAATAACATGCTTAAAGAAGTCCCTTCCACAATTATCATGAACATCTTTTTTTTATTTATTTTTTATTTTACTTTACGTGTTTCATTGATATTTTACTTAATTTTTATTGAACTAGTTTAAATTGAAATGGAAAAATTAATTTTTATGTAAAAAAGTAAAAACCAATAAAATTTTAACATTTGACATTACTAGTATTATTTATAATAATGATGAATTATAATAATAATCTTTATATATTTAAGAACCTTAGGCGGATCATGACCATAATTTGTTTATTTCTTATTCAAATCTGTATCTCATCGTACTGATTAAAAAAATATTCGATTTTCCTTCGAGATGATTCTATTTATTGCTATTAGAGTTACATGCCTACTATCAGTTTAACTTGGATCCTTTCTGTCTCTGTCTCATAATTCTATTTATGGGACCCACTTATACACTGCATGTGGGATATTGACTCTGTTTAGCTCAAGAGGTGGGCATGTGTCTCTTTAAGCGTGAAATTTATGATCTGACTTTTAATCGTCTGTGCAAAACATTAAACAAAGTTGCAAAGATAGATGTTCGCTCCAATTTCGATTGAAGTGTGAAAGTTTCTTTAACGTCGCGATTTCTGCAAATGCAACCGTAAATATGTCAGAATGGTGTTCGTTGTCAAGTAAGGAGTAAACTTTTTCAAAAAGTTCTAATAACATTAGAAATATACTTATCGGAATTCATGACGACGTTTGTTTAATATCTTTTTTGGTGTTGTTACAATTATGTGTAATGATCACATTTCGTATATGTGACCAAGACGAGAGAATGAGTACACCAGAATTTCGCAATTTGCGTGACTTTACTAATGATTTGTCCCGTTATTCGGTCATAATTTGCTGATTTTTTTTTGTTCCCTGTGAAAGCTTGGGTATCTTCTCGATTTAAATTAGAAAAATAGGTAGGCTTGAAAATGTTTCCAAAATGGTCCACCAGTTATTATGGCTTTTCATCAGCTCATTTTGCTTTGTGCATTATCTTTAAAATTTTTTAAGCTTCAGAAAGCGTTGAATTGCTGAGCTAAGTATTTGCTAATTGTTGAGTAATAAATTCTGTCAAGTGTTTCCTTGTTTTTGTTTATTCTGCCCCACTTACTCGATTATCGGTTTTGCTTAAGTCCTTTTATAGTTGATAAGAATATCAATAATACCTACTGAAGAAGGCTCTGAATGAAATTCTTTCATACATTCACCAATATTCCACCAAATCCCAATTATGAAGTGATGTTAAGGTATCTGCTTATATATTGTTGATTTCTATCCAATTTGATTTCAACAATGTCAACATATTCGTATTAATAAGAACGTTGTGTTTGGCACACTATTTTTACCACAAACAGTTGAAAGCTATATTTTTCGAAACATAAACTATTAATTAATAAGATCCGAAATTTTATTGACATCAGATATCTCCTAGAGACCGCACCCTCCATAATTTCCAAAAAAAAGGCGTTTATTGCATTATTAACACAAGCAATATTGTTTTTAAGATATAATTAGGGACTTAGAATTTGCAAAATATTTGCCAAGATTTTTCAAAATTAGATGAGTAGTTGTTTGTTTAAGCATAAGAACTTCCATTGTACATTACAAGTTTTCCACTTTAACATTAAAAGAAATAATTATAATAAATTACTGTGTCTGTAATTTTGTGTAAAGTAATGTGTCGTATATTTAATAAGCGGTTAAAAATTAATAAAATTGATCCAATATTTGAGGTCCCTCCGACACATGAAAAACTACAGTTCGTTCAAAATTTATGTTTATAAACTTTATTTCCACAAAGTAAAAATTTAATAAACATCGTCAGAACAGTTTTCTTGGAATCTTTTAAAATTTCATCATTTGGAATTCGTGAGAAGGAACGAGGTATGTGTCTATCACAACAGCTTTCTCACACAATCACCCCTGACATCTCATTGGTTCTATATTTCAGTATACTTAGGCCAAATTTAAAAAAAAAAACGAGAAAGAATATTATTAATAAAATATATAAATATTTTTATATATACATCGAAATTTAATAAATATCGTCAGTATAGTTTTTTATTGGTTCAAATGTTGAAATCTTTAATTGAACTTTTCTTATAAATCAAACATATAATATCATAAATTTTTTATCAATATGTTTTTTGACATTGCATCAATAAAACGCATTTTTCGAAATTTGTTGAAATTTCAATAGCATTTGTTGAAATTTCAATAGAACATTTAGACACTATACTGACAATTTTAATGTTTATTTGTTTTTTTGTTTTGCGTAGCTCGTATATTCTTTTTTTATTTGTTATGTACCTGCTCCATGAGAAATTTGTATTTATCATCTTATATCAGATCTTGCTAATACTCTTTAAAGACCCATTATTATTAAAGTGTTTTAGTTCGGTGCAAATGCATTCAAATTGAAAAAAAGTGTGCAATTATTTTAAGATGAGTTCTTAATAAATAATTTTAAAATTTGTACATATTTAGTAATTATAATTGTCATAATTTTTAAAGGAAATTCATATATTATTATTGTTTGATTCACATCGTTCTTAAAAAGGTGTCGCTAACTCCGCGCCAATTATTTATTAAGAGCGTTAAAGTTAATATTCTTTTCCAATATTAGGTAACTAAAAAAGTATAGCATTGAAATACATTTATTTAAATAATATTAAAAGTAATATAATTCTGTTTTTTACAAAGGAATTTTTTTGTAACATATTATATAATCCACTAGAACAAATTCAACCTGTTAATTTAATCATTTGCATTTCAACAGGGATGTAGTGTGGATGATAAGGATTGTTATATTTTGGATAATAACGGCTTTGTTATAATTTCGCCGAATAGACACGAAACTGGAAAATTTTTTGGTGAGGTAAATGGCGCTATTATGCAACGACTGGTTGAAGAAAAAGTTTATAAGCGTATTATCGTTTACGACTATCAAGCAGTGTGCTTCGAACCAAATGGAGACTTTAATTCATCGAATAATTTATTTTCTGTAATTATATTATTTATAATTCATTACTATTTACTGTTGGTTCGAAAATCCTTAAATATTTGCAATATTTTACAGCCGTTGTCACAAGTCTTACGATTATACAAATGGCTGATTTATACGATGCTGTGGTACATTACGCAATTGAACACATTAGCAGCCGAATTTATGGAACATTACCTCGATGAAAATATGACGGACTACCAAATAAATCCTAAAAATAATGATTGGCTCCGACTCGTAACGTTGCATCGAACAAAACTGAAATCCTGTGACATGCAACGGGAATTATATACACTTTACAATGATAAAGATGACGTTGTTTACAATAAGACTGCACGTGCTTGCGAACGGCCATTCGTGGTTCTTCCAATTCCAGCTAGTAACTTGATACTACTTGTCATCGATCAAATGTGTCCACGAGAAAATTCACAGTTAACAGTTAACCCAGTAGATATTATTTATCCACTGGAAGCAAATGAGACTTTGGCATGCTTTAAACATAATCGAGAATTTACCAGAAAAAGGCCGATTAGTTGTATTAATCGGCATGTAAACGTAAGTACAGTTTCAAAAAATTTCGATAATGGCATTGAAAATTAAAATTATTTTCCAATCAATAGGAAAGTGCAATTGAACTTTGTGGTCGTGCTGTCAGCGTCTATGTTGCAGTACCGTTATTTATAGTCTGTTTGGCGATTAACCAGTACTTTTGACATACACACTTTTTTTAATTCTTTACACGAATAAAAAGTATTTCAACATATTTATTAGTTAGTTTTTCTAAAATCGTAATTATTAATTGCTTAATTTTCATTCTTCATGTTGAACCGAATACAAACTCACTAATTGTCGAAAAAAATATATATATATATATATATATTTTGTTCGCATGAAATAAAATATTATATCAAAATTATGAAAATTCTTTTATATACATTATAATGACAATATGCTTATGGCCCAAAATAATTGTATATTTATACCGCAACACGTAGTACGAAATTCAATTATTTATATGTTATATATTTTGTGTCGCCGGGCTACAATGTCAACACTGCCAATTACTTTAAAGATATATGTAATGAACCGTGAGGGTGTCCAGGTTCATGACATTGTCGTATTTATTTTAATATATTTTTTCTTGTACTGGCATACAAACAATAGCTAAATAACATAACAAACTAAATAAATAGTCTTTACTACATAATAAATATTGAGTTTATACTGCGGAATGGTACTTAAAGAAATTTAAACCTCCCAACCTTTAAAATTGATGACTATATTTTTCATATCATGATGACTCTGATGATGACATCAGAACGGTTTAAAGGAATATGATCAAATAGTGTGCGAGGTCTCGCTATAGACCTGGTGCTGCTTATCAGCTGTAAATTGTTGTAGGCAAATATAAGACATAAGTAACTGCAACCCAAGAAGTGCGATCGCCGGGGCATACGTACTTAGAGCTGAAATTCAGTGACACTTACTCAAATAGCTATGTTTTCCAGATCTCCGAATGAGGGTAAAAACTATGTTACAAAGGAACAGAAGCTAGAAGAGACTTTAGAGACTCTTTTAAACATATATGTAAGGCCATGTTCAAATTGTTGGCGACTTCAATGTCAAAGTGCACGGTCGTGAAATGCAGTGAGAGAACAGAAGAGACAGCGACGGCTTTTCAACTGGTGACTCTACCATCGACCAACTCTTCAGATTCATAAAATTTAAGTTGATAGAATTAAATTTTATCATATGAAAATTATTAGATTCAATTAATAAAGAAACTACAATTTTTTAAGATATTCGATTTGCCTATTCAAGGTACCTGTTATTATGGACTCATTATTTCCATTCTTCATTCACAAAATTGAAAAAAAAAGAACAGTTAAACCGAAGGTTATGGATATAGTTGAAATACAACTCAAACGATCATCGTTCTTATGTTTTGGAATTTGTTTTTGCATCACCACATTTGGAAGTTCTCTTCCGTGTATCGTCTGTTGTGATGAGATTTTGGTTTCGCACTTTTCCCGCCAAAGTATGTTTTCTGCATTATTGAAAATGCTCCTTGAAAGGGCTGTGTTATCAGAGACATGCTTGGCTATATCAAAAAATTTAACATTTACTAAATTATGAAAGAATTTTACCCCAATATCCATCGCATTTCAATTTTTTTTTTATCATGTTTTTTTTCCATAGAAGTTAATTTTCGCCATAGATGCTGTTCACAAAACTCACAATGTTTTCAAAATTCTCTCGACGTATCTGGCGGCAAAAGTAAATATAATTTTTTCTTTTTATCATTTGTGCAATTAAAATTAACAAAAAACTATGCTAAATAAAAGACATGACATTTGTTAATCGAAAACGGAATTTCCTGCTAACACACTTACTTAGCTATTCAAATAAAGTAAGATAAACGTAATAGTCGGTGTTTGCGTGAGATACGCATGAAAGCGGAATTTCCTGGCAAGCAGTGCACATGTTAGCTTTAAAGAGCAAGAACGCTGGTCAAATAAATACGGATAATGGGAGCTGCTCAACTACTAACTAATGCTGGCAGCTCGACAAATCGATTTTTTAGACTTAGTTAGGGCATCATCTTATAGCAACTGACGCGACACACGCGCATAATTAAAGCGCTGCTTGGCGTTACCCATGGAAGGCATTGCCAGTCAATAAAGTACTATTCAAATTCACTCATAAAGGTGTTCTTATTTGGAGCATGCTAAAGCATGGGTGAGTAGTATGCTAATCCCCCACTTACAGAGTACAAATTATTGTTTTTTTGTTGAATTTCCCCAGTGCCTAGACACCGGCGGTCAGCCTCCACGCGACAACATATTAGGGCGGTTTGTTTTTCTAAAATTGAAGCTTTATTGTGAGATATTTCTTGTAATTATACTTTATTCTCATCTTTCCGGTAATTGATGGATCCTATCGTGAAAACATCCCGGATCTTTCGCCGCTATAAATTCATCGGTCCTTACTTTTATTTCATCGTAGAGAAGGTACTCGAAGGGAGCAATAACTGGACTATTTTGGCGTTTCTAAGTAAATTATAACGTGCGCTTGACTATGTGGCCGAGCATTATCATGTTGTAATATAACTTTGTCATGTCTGTCGTTACATTCTGGCTGTTTTTCTCGGGATGCTACACTGAAATGAATCTTTGAGTTCGATTGAAGCAGCTTATATTACACCACACAGGGGATCCTACAAAATCTGCGATGGCGATCCGGATCGTTGAATATCTTCCCAATCGAAAGTGTCAATTTTAAATCGTGCAAACCATTTCTAACACTTCACTTCAGGTAGAACATGGTCACCATAAGCTTTCGTTAAAATTCGTTGATTTTCCGCAGCTTTTTTCTTCAATTTGAAGTACTGAAGTAAAACTCCCCGAAAAAACACATTAGTTGATGTTCTTGGAGCAAGCGAAAGCAATGTTTCTGAAACTTAAGCGAAATGAATTATACTGGAAAAGAATGCGTAATGATGAAACTTCAATATACCTGTGTTGCCAGATGAACCAATTGACTATTAGCGACATATATTATCAAAATCGAAGGAACTTAAACACAAAAAATCAATCATTTTGTAGAATCATCAAATATCATCCCATACCAAATTTCAGTACAATGCGATGAAACACTTAAGCCTGTTTCCGTGATCCAGACAAGACGTATTCGAAGATATGAACCGATTATCCTCATACTTGACAATGTTTTAGCAAACTCCTTAGCACGCGATCAAAAACTTTGAGTTTATTCTAACTTCCTTGAAAGGGAGAGTAAAGGGGGAGTTACCTGAAGCTATGTACCAATTTGCTAAAATTTCATAATGTAAAAATAATTACCCAAAAATGCCTCCATTCCAAATTTCAGTACAATGGCATGAAACACATGGCTTTTATGTTTGTTTCCTTAAAATCAAAAGTACCCGAAGTTAGAAACCGATTTTCCTGAAATTTTAGAAATATCTGGTCATGACTCAACAAGCATCCTTACCAAATTTCTTGCATACAGTGAAACACAAAGCTTTTGTGGTAAGTTCTGTGAAAGCGGAAGTAATGACCCTATGGGAGGTACGCGAAGTTATGGCCCGATTTTGCAGTGTTACCCATACATCTACACCCAAATACAGTAGCATGCAATGGAAGGTAAGCTTTTTATGCTTATTTCCATGAAATTGGGAGTAATCTTTCTACGGGATCAACCGGAAATTATGGACTTTTGAAAACTTGTAATATTTTGGCAATGACCAAAAACTGCTTCTAAATGTCGGAAACATGCCTTGGTTGATTTCTGAAAATCGGGGGTGAAGGTACTCTGGAAGCTACCGGAAATTACGGACCGATTTTAATCAAATCTTAAAATATCGTGGCAATGAATGCCACAATACCAAATTTCAATAGCATGCAGTGCTTGCCTTTTTTGTTGATTTCCGTGAAATCGGAAATAACCAACCTACGGGAAAGAAGGAAGTTGATATAGCCATTATCCATTATTATTATTATTATTATTATTATTCCATTTAAGACCATTTCCGTGGTGCTGTGTGAAAGGCACCTATATGTGACTAATCGGAACGGATCCTATCACTATGGCTTCCGTACTGTTGTCCAGTTATTCCACGGCAAGAAGTCTTAGACAAGATCCAGTAGAAGCAAATCGACATATACCACATTATAGTTAATTTTAAGTCCGTTTTCGATTGTCCGAATAGGACCCAGTTATATGACGTCATGTCGAGGCTCTTATCCCTAATAATTTGTTTTGTTTTCGGCAACGACATTCGGAAATACATAATGTGTCGTGAAGATTAAGCCTTATCTGATGAAGACCTTTGATGCAAAAACGGGCGTCAGACAAGGTACTAATTTAATTTGTGTCTTTTCAAAATGTATTTTGAAATATTCATCAGTACTGATGGATTGGAAAACAATAGCATAATGGTTCGATGTAGATGTACTTTGACGGAGAAAACGCGACAGTAATCCCGCACTCGCCAGATTTGTCGAAAAAGCAAAGAAGGTGGGCAATGAGAATAAGTATTCCGCTAGCATGGAAAATTAAAAGTTTGAAGAGGTTGAGTATGCACCAGCGTTAACATTCACAAGAATATCAGGCTAAATATAAAACGTAATCCTTCATCGGATTCACAGTCAATATCAAGTTTGAATTAATACTTAAGTAATATTTTGAGTTTAATAAATCCTTACGGAATGAATATGAAAGAAATGCTTATCAATATGCTTGTAATATCAATTTATTATAAAGCATGTCTATAGTACAAAGGTGTGTAGTAGAAAACAACATTCATGTTAATCTTCAGATAATATCAAGTTAATTCTTTCAGCACATTTTTAAATGTCCCAGCGCAATGATTTTGTGTTTATAAGGTATTCAAGGTAAGTGGACACTTTGTATACGTTGGCTTGTATGCTAAGTACTGTATTGTAAAATTACTCGATGGCAGTAACCGTAGCAACTAATATTTATTTCCAAGCACACACATATATTTTTCAGCATTTCCCAAGCATACAGAAAACATCGACAACTACCTAATATGCTAAAATGGGAAAATGATAACAAAGAACGTATCACTACATTGTACACCCTCTTGGTTTCAATAAACACGAACACAGCTATAACACAAACATGATTCAGAACTTTGCAAACATTTAAGAAATACAAAAAGAATTATATATATATATGTGTATTTGAGATGAAAACTTAATTAAAAAGGACTCATTAAACCCTTGACATAAAGTAACACATGGACATAATATTAACACTCTCTTACGTTGGACTTACATGTGATTGTTGTGCGTACATACACTGCTGGCGTCGCTGAATTTTGCTCACACGTATTGGTGCTGGGAACTAACAGGTAGCCGAAGTGTTTGCATACATTAGTGTCGTAATTCGATTCTGCCACAGAGCATGCAACAAAACGTTCACGTATTAGTGTCGTAATTCGATTCTGTCGCAGAGCATGCAAGAAACATGTACGTATAAGTCCTAGATTAGTTATTAATAATTATTATAATTTAAGTGGATTGAATAATTGCAGATTAAGTTGTTAAAACTCTCTTAGTTATTTAAATTGAGTGATTATTTAAGGAGAAACTTTTGTAAACATTTGAGTATTTTAAATGACAACAGAGTAAGCTATATCTTCTTCATTGTTATATTTAAATGTAATTAAGTTTGAGCAGACTGAGTTGGAACAGCAGCGTTACTACGTCTTCATAGAATGCAGTCCGCTATTTATAAATTATTATTAAATTAAATTAGTTAATAGTCCGTTTTAGTAAACTATAAATGCAAATACAAGATATAATTGTGTGTTCCAATTGTGAGCCAAAACTGGTTATTTAATTCCCGAGCATACCACATAAAAATGTTTTTTGTTGTAAACCAAATGTTGTATTACATTCAATTCAGAAAGTGTGAACAGAAACAAAAAATTAATAACTAGATCGATGTAATAGTTGGTTAAAACCGATTACATAATACCCTTCAGTCATTCAATTTAAAAGAACTTGGAAGTAAACGTTCTTTGCGAAGCACCCGAAGTTATTGCTCGATTTTGCTCAAATTATACAATGTTATGATTTTACCTAAAAATTCTTCGTTAGCAAATGTCAGTACAATGTGGTGAATGAGTTGGTTTTTATGCTTATATACGTAAAATCGGAAGTCAAAAGTATATATGAGGTACCCGAAGTTATGTTGGCTCAAATTGTACAATATTATGGTATTAACCTAAAAATTCTTCCATACAAAATTTCAGTATAATGCGATGAAACACCCATGTCTTATACTTATTTCGGTGCAATCAGGAGTATACCTGCTATAACCCGATGTTGATCAAATTGTAAAATTTTATAGGAACTACGCAATAACGCTGTTATACCAAATTTCAGTACAATGATATAAAACACTCAGCTTATTTCCGTGAAATCGGGAGAAAACGTTCTATGGGAAATTTCAGTACAATGTGATGAATCAGTTGGTTTTTATGCTTATTTTCGTGAAATCGGGAATTACATTTGTATGAGAGGTACCCGAAGTTATGGACCAATTTTGCACATTCAGAAACTTGACCTTACATTTTACGAACATCGCTATCGCATGTCTCCAAGAAACATATAGTTGGAAACGATTATTTCTATGCATTACATACTTCGCACAACCACATAATACCCCCAGTCATATATGACTTATGGGTATAAAAAGGAATAAAAGGAACCATAAAGCTTCACAAAGGTAATAAAAATTGGTTGAAAACAAGCTACATGTTAACATAAAAATTGAATTGAAGAAGTACAGTCTTCATAATTAAAAGTCATATAAGGTCATAACGATTTTTGAATCTGTTACTATTAATGCAACAACTAAGTACAAATCATGGTGACAAAGAATAAAAAAATAAAAAAGAATCGAAAATACAGGAAACAGCACCACAATTGTAATTGTACTGCAAAACTACAATTTGGTCTACAACAAATATTTAACAACAACATTTTATTGCTTATGTTAGCAAAAAGTGGAGTCACGAAGCAAAAAATACAGCCTTTTTTCCTTGAGTATAATTTGGAGAGAGTCTAAAGAGTGCAACTGCGCTAGTTGTTTGCTCAAAGCTTGTTCGATTAAAATGCCAACAAAAAGAGCTTACGCAGATCAAACTGAAGATAGTAAGATAAATATATGCTTTGACTATCAATAGCACTATGAATTAAATTAACAGAATAATTGATATCAATAGTATAATTTCTTAATAATTATTTTTTATTCTACTATTACAATTTTTGTACTGCACTCGCGTTATCTCAATTAGATTGTTGCTAATTCGAATTGAATAAACTTCCTATTTAAGCTAGTTATTCCATTTTTTTATGTATTAATTTGTTTTATATAACTGTACTATATTGTTTTTTTTTTAAGGTTTATTAGTTAAGATGGTTGACTATAAGTTTATGTGAATGTAATGAGTGTTAATGAGTTAGCATTCGAGATAAGCGACTTAGATTTGACTGAAAAAGAAGTGAAGAAATTAATTGAAAACTTTCTAGAATTCAGCAATACTTTGTAATGTCCGACTAATTCAGTTTTATTGGATTCCACCGTAATTCAAACAATGCAGTGGCATAGCAAGTTGGAACATTAGATGTCAACTCTTAAACAGACAAATAGGCCTACTTGAAATTCATAGGATGATTACAACAAAAATTTGCTCTGATAATCAATAAAGTCATTATGACGAATGAACGAAATCCAAAACTGATAAAACTGTATGCCAAGTATCTTCATGATGCATTGAGAGTTTTTATTTTAAGGTGCCCAATGCGTGATACACTTTTCTCATCCAAACCTACAGATCTGCCTTCAGCTTTAGCAGTAGCAGAAGAACAGGAAACTAATCGCAAACAATATAATTTCGGAAAATCATTATGGTCCAACTTCGCATACTATGAGCAGGGACATCCCCAATTCAATAGAAATTATCAGTCAAATAGAAATATTAATTTTAATATACACCATGTGGGACACCGCCAACAGACGTGTATCATCCTAATATAAATCGACCCATAGAAACAATCTCAAAGTTTTACACTAACTAATAATTTCAAAATGGTACTCTTCAAATTGATGAACCAACGGAGATAGATTGTAGTATGTGGTTCCTTACGGAACAATCTCCAGAACTTGGCCTTCGATTCAAGAGGTCCTTATCTTCAGCATTCCAACAGAATCCACAACAATTTCAAATCAAAACTCTTATGATGCAATGCAGATGCACCTTCCCATAAAACCCGGAAGCGTTCGCATTGAATTTCCTAAACTGAATGATCGATCCCCATTTATGGTTGACACTGACACAGGTCCATATCAGCATAATGTAGGAGATGCGGTTAATTTTTTAGGGGCAGACTACTTCTCCATACATCAAACATTAAATGGGAGGAAACTAAGATTTTTGGTAGATACCGGAGCATCCAAAAATTATATAAAAGAACTGCAGGAACTTACGGGAGTTAGATAATAAATCTTTCATCGTAAAATCAACGAAAAAAAAAAACATAGGGTCGACTATTAATTTGAAGAAGAATGATCATTGCCTTACGAGAACGGTTCCGATTATTATATTACTATTGTGATGATATCCATAAGGTAGTATCTTAAACAGCTGATGACATTATATATGAAAATATTTCCGAAATTCTTGCAACATGCAGCAGTGTGTACAACGATTGCAATGAAAATCTCCGATATAATACCAATATTGTAGCTACAATCAGACTAATATCAGCGCTTCGCTCATTAATAGGCAGTACTCTTACCGCATGTCGTCTGAAGAATTTGTTAGAAATTAAATCGCTGATATTCTTGAAAAACGTTTATCAGAATATCGCGTTTTTCATATACAAGCCCTCAATGGGTTAATGAGGAACCAGTTAATAAGAAACTGCGTATAGTAATGGAAAATTGAATGAAGGCCAATCAGCGATAGTTATCCAATACCTGATATTTAAATTTTTAAACCCAGGCAAGTCTTGCTACTTTTCAACTATTGACCTTAAATCCGGTTTCCATAAAATTCTTTCAGCTGAACGCGATCGTGAAAAAATAGCTTTCTCTCTTCATAATGGCAAGTATGAGTTCGGCAGCTTACCTTTTGGATTAAAAAATGGTCAAAGGATTTATTAACGCGCGCTTGATGATGTTTTAAGATAACATATTGGCAAGACCTGTTACGTCTACATCGACAATGTAATCATTCTCAAAAACGGCTAAGGAACATTTATAAGACATTAAACGTATTCTCGATATGTTATTATGATTAGAACATTTTCGGATAAAATGAAGGATATAGTAAACTATGAGGTCCCCAAAAATCTTAGGGCTCAGCGATCTTTCTTGGCTTATTAAGGTACTACAGAATTTGTCTCGGACTATGACCCTGTAACAAAACTTTGTCCACGTACTTGAGCGGAGAAAATGAAAACATCAGTATTAAATGATGCAATTTTTTCTTTTGAGAATTCTTAAGAAAATCTTGCATGAGAAGACGTTCTTCTTTTGTACCCCGATTACACTAAGCCTTTCGAGTTGAAAACCGATGTTTCCGCCAATACTATTGGGGCAGTTTTGTCTCAAAGTGGCAAACATGTAACGCCAATTAGAAGAAAATTATGCCAACAATGAAAGGAAACTCCTGGCAAAATTAGAAGATGCGAACATTCATTGAGGAGTTCGCCTCTAAGTTCCATTATAAGCCTGGAAAGAACATTATGTCGCTGATACGCCTTCACGCCATTTAAATGTTTTACAAAATAAAAAAAGGAGCTCACTTTCTACTGTAGGGGCATTCATCCCTTCAAGTCTTGCTACTTTAGCATTAGAAGGGAATTTTTTATCAGACACGTATACAGCTACTGACAGAAATATTAGAAGGAGTACAGGCACTGCAACAGAACAAGACTCAACAGCAATTACAAAACATACTGTAGTTTCAACTACTTGTTTTATTAAATAAGTTTAAAATCCAATCATTTGTTTTAAAAGTCAGATAATAATTAGTAAAGGAGTGCGAACTGAAAAAATTTTCACAAATTACAATAGGCATTTAATTATATTTAAGAGCATGCATGATATATTTGGTCAACTGGAAACCGTAATTAATCCCACGGTGTTCAATTGTTTAAATTGTGAAGTACGTGTCTTAAAAAAGTGCAAAACTCAATTATTGAAAAATGTAGTTTTATTATGTTTGTAAACACGGACAAGTTAGTTATCGATGTACATAACCCTAATGATTATTACATGAAATTATAACTAGTGATCACAACAGAGCGCACCGTAATGTACGAGAAAACTTCAATGAAATTCTTGAAGATTAGTTTTTCCCGCAACACCGTTATAATATGAAAGAATTTACTATCAATTGTTGAACAAGGAGAGAGGGGAAATATAACCTTTATAAAACCAAAATTAGTAAAACTCCTATACCGACATATCCTGGAGAGCTACTTCACTTAGACATTTACTCTACTAATAGTGAACACTTCATCACATGTTTGGATAATTACTCAATTGTCATCAAACTTCAATTACTAACAGTCCTAAATTTCTTCTCTAAAGTCCGTACAAAGAAAAATCATTCACATCAGAAACCATTTAATCCTTTTTGCACAACCAGTATATTGTCAACATTTTTTCAAAACCACCAAGTCATAGCAAAAGCAATGGAAAGATTCCACAGCACCCTAAATGAAACCGCTAGATTCCTTAAAATTGAGAAACAAATATCGAACACAAAAGAATTGTTTACAATTGCCACGTTCCGCTATAACAATACGTTACAATCTGAAACTTACTTAGGTGCGGCTGATATAATTAATTCTATTCCATTCATCTGAATGTTCATAGAGATATTGAGAAGACTTGACACTGTATGTATGGAATCCTATAAGTAAAAGCGAATAAAAAAAAAAAAAACGCTGTGCCAGGTGAAATTGTTTATGTTAAAGTTAATTGCCAACTAGGAAATAAATTTAGCTAACTCTGGATTAAAAAAGGGTTCAACAAGACCTTGGTAATAAAATAATAATTGATAATAGACTTGTTCATAAATGCAACTAACGATAATTTCATAAATTCTTGTCCGCAAAATAGGTATATTATTTTCAATTATAAGTAATTCGAACTGTTGGGAATTACAGCTTTTGAGGAGGAGGATAGAGAAAACTCTATTTTTATCATAACAATCTCTTAGTAATTAATAATTATTTTAACTGAAATGTATTGAATAATCGCAGATGAAGTTATAAATTAAAACATTCTAAGTTATTTAAGTTGAATGATTATTGTTGGTGAAACCTTTGTTAAATTTAAGTATTTTAAAAAAACAGTAGATTAAGCTATATTTAAAAAGAAAATGTAATTAAGTTTGAGCAGAGCAGTTTAAGTTGAAACATATCGTTACCACGTCTTTATAGAAAACAGTGTGGTATTAAACATAACATTTAAATTAATTTATAGTGCGTATTAATAAATTATAAAAGGAAAAACAAGATGTAAATGTGTGTGCCAATTGTGAACCAAAAGTGGATAATTTATACTCAACCACAATTAATCTGTAATATTGGAAACAGAGGCGATCCGTAATTTCTTTATCGTTTTGCTACTAACGCTATCTTCAGCAGTATCTTAAAACACGCATTTGTGCGAATCCTATCCGAAAAAGATGGGCACACGCATTTATCATACGAACACCAGTTGTATGTGTGTTCGTTATACATTTTTAGCTATGCATCGCAAATTTCAATGTTCGCTTGTAAAGTATGATCTGGGTTTTGCAACAGTCGTCATAGCTGATACGCATGCAAAATTTAGATCATATATATAATATAATATTTGCAGGTAGTGTCATTTTGGGAATACTGCAAAATTTTAATTGTTTATACGTGAAATCAAGGTAGTTATGGTATACATTTTATAGAAAGCTTTAGTATTGTATTTCTATGCACTTAACACAGATACAACTTAATATAAAATTTTAACCCAATAAAACCAATTTTTAATATAAAATTTTACTCTTTAACTCTTTATAACTAACCATTTATTTTTTTTTTTTTTTTTTTTTTTTATTTTGATTTCAGAACAATGACTCAAATCGCTGTATCTATGGAATCGTTATTTATTTTGCTTTTATGTAACGAAGACAAATTCATCGTTGTGGATAGAGATGCCACATAGAGCTTCCTATTAGCTTATGTAGCTACACAAAGCACACAGCACATGAACGGCAAAACTTGATAAGGCCATTTTTCCGCGATATCGCTGATGGTGGGAAACCATGATGTCAATAGTATATAATACTATGATATTTCCAGTGTCCAAACTCCTACAGACTCTAGTGAATGAGGTTAACGGCATATATAATTTCAAAAAAAAAAAAGGTAGAAAAACAGTTTTCGCCGCTTTGCTTCTTTTAAAAGTAAAAGTCTAATTAAATTCAATTTCCATTGAACGGCGGTTATGGCTAATATACAATGGAGACTGTTCCCTTCATTCGCATAAATTGTGAAATACATTGGCAGTATATTTCAGTACAAATTCTTTATTTGACATGACATGCAAAACATATTTATTTGGACGTTCGTGGACCCGCTAGTCCGCGAAGGTTGACCGAGGGGCTTTCCAAATTTATGTCCCAATTATATATGGGATTTCGCTGAATGCTACAGAGAACGTCTAGCATTTTTGTTTTATGGTTACGCCACGTATGCTGCTCTAGGATAACTACTCTGCAAACATTATTTGCACCTCCAGAACCTAAGACCTACTCCGCTTATGGGGACCGCTCGTAATCATCCCGATACTGGTGCATTAGTATTACTATGATTATTTTCAATTAAATCAATTTTCAATTAAATAATTACCGTTTTTATCGTGTCTTGTGTTCGCTGAAGGTTTAGTTGTCGATTGTCTCCATCAACAATTAGCAATTAAAGTTTCTACGATTAATTTGTTTCAAGAGTAATTCTAATATATTAGAATAAGATGTTGTACATGAGCACTAATGCATAGCTTTGGTGTCACGAGATAAGCACAACAAAACATACTTTGCTTAAAACCAATTCCTATAAAACATGATCAAATGAATTAAACACAAATTAGTTGTGTATTGCTTCTCAATAGCAATTCTATTTTATGAGAAATGCAATTATTGCTATTTACACACAAGCAATTTACTGAATGAAAGGCATGCAACACAAACAATGTGTGGATCTAGCTAGTGCATAACAGACCATATGGTTACTAATGCGTTTCACGAAATGTACGCATCGTATAATCAAAGTGATTTACCAGCACTTCGGAAGTGCATAAAATTAGAAATTAAAATTAGTTTAAGAATCATCATTGCTATTGAGAGGCGATATGATTGGCAAAACACTTTGAGTGTCTTCTACTGCTTGTACCTCATTTACGTATAAAACACATTATTCTTTTAGTTCTTCCCTGTATCGCCAGAAATATTAAAATAGCATTTAATTAAGCTGAAGTAACAATAGCCACAGCTCAAAAACCAAAGAAATGAATACGATCAACGGCTATTTCGCAGTTTTATGCTTTGCTTACTTTTAAGTTTAAGTTTTCATTTTAATTCCGGTATCTCATTATTTAAGAGACAGTGCTTGGAATGTATGTCTTGAAGATCGTATAAAAATTAATTCTGAGAAATGTTTGTTTTTTTATTGTATTTCTTTTATTTACGTTTTTTTCTTACAATTCATGAGTTTTGTCAAGCATAGTTAGTGTTCGCTGGGAAATTCCAAACCAATACATACCATTACTTCGGTTTTTGATTTTCTTAAGCGTAGCTCCTAATGCTTCCAGTCTCAGATACGGACTGAGTCTGATGATGAAGCTCCCGGCAAACGGTTTAAAAACAACGATTTAAGAGTATAAATTTGAAACGTATGGTCGCTCCACAGACTAGGTGCTGCTCTCAAAGAATCGCGATGGCTGGCCCAGGGCTGTTTAAAGCGAAAGTCCTGAGAAATCTGCAGTGATCATGTTACATTCGGATGCGGGTACGCAGAACGAAAGAGATCAAGACACAATATCTGCAAACTTATTGCGATGGATGCACAATATCCCGCCATACGAATGAAGGCTAAGATTTTCAATATAATCCTGATTTGTGCCCACGCCCCGACAGAGAATAAAGACGATACCACCAAAGATGCCTTCTATGCAAGATTTGAGAGTATCTAACAGAAAAACACAAAAGCCGACGTTAAAATCATTGTTGGAGATATCATTGCGAAGGTAGTATAGGAAGGTATCTTTGGCAGAAATGAAGCTAAGACAAAATGAAGCGTATGAGTGAAAGTTTCAATGCCGGAACTTATTTATGCACAGATTACCAATAACCGATGTTAAGAGCTCACTAAGCCTATGGAGGGCACA
>JXOS01022534.1:0-23789 GCA_001015075.1 Cirrula hians
ATGAAAACTGCTTTTCTTTAATTCACACCATCTGCCAGTATAGCCGGTTAATAAGAATACTCATTAAATGAAATTATTTAAAAATTTCTTAGCTTTTCTCAGCGTTTTGCCGAATATTTGTCGACTTCTTCAGCAGTGTCATTTAATTGATAATTTTAAGACATATTGAATTAGTATTTTTTACACATTTTAAATTTTAAACTTCCTTTGCTGCGATTAGTCAATTTTGATTTTAAATATATAGCATATCATTACATTTAATATTGTACCTGTTCACTTTTGTTCTATCTTTTTTTGATTCTTAAACTCACTAGAGTATATCGCGTATTAAGTTTAGGTTCAATGTTGAGAACTTTTTCTCTTCAAAATCAGGCTCGTGATTGTGTGATGTCGGTTTGCTTTGGGATAAGAAAGGATAGATAGGAAGATAAGAAAGGCGAACATACTGACAACTGACATTCAACTAATGACCCCACCATCGTATGAATCTAGATGGAGATTAGCGAAAGGGACTTATCGACTATATTGCTCCCAACGATAGCCCATCTAGGCTTCACTACTTACTCCAACTCCAAAAATTTCTAAAGGCAGCCTAAAGTAATCACTATTAATCGAAGCATAGCGAAGTGGACTGCTAGACTAAAATACTCCCAATGATAGGCGATTCATGTCAAAAGTCAGTAAGGAAAAAAATGAAGTGTCCTGCATTTAACTGCGCTCATATGTAAAAGTATTTTTATTTTCATTTGTTCCATTTTTGTTTATTTATTATTTGATATAGGGGACTATAAAGCAAACCGTATGAAATGAAAAATATGATAATACTATTAATGGATATGTAGCACAATATTTATTACAGAAAATAGATGGTGAAATGGAAACGCAATGACAAATTAAAACACATCTCATAGCCAAATTAATTCCTTATTAGTTCCCTCCAAATATTAATTTCGTTTAAAATTCCATTTGCCATTTTAGAATTATACCTCATAATTCTAATTGATTGCGTTCCTGATTACATATACTTTTGCTAGTTAAAATATGGATAATATTCATTATTATTACAAATATATAAAAATACCAATGACATTTTTAATATCTTATAAAATTTTGATACCCTAAATTTTTTTGTGGAAGGAGCTGTGTACTTCTGTAATCAAACATTAAATTTCTTTTTTAAATAAACTGCCTTTGTAACGAAATGAAAGCAAAACAAGTTTTATTTTTATGTTGTTAATACTGTTAGAGACATATGTGTTAGATTTTATTGGAATTCCATCATTAGCCATAAGGTAACGCTTGTGTATTTTAAACGACTAAAAGTTATTTTGATGATTTTGACAAAGCCTGCTCAGCAAAGAAATGTCATTAAATTTTGTTTGCGGAATGATATTTCCGCTGCGGAAACGTTCAGAATGTTGTAGGCGGCCTTCGGTGAATCGATTATATCACAGAAAAATTTTTAAGTGGTACGAAGACTTCAAAGAAGACAGAGAACGTGTTGATGACTTGGAACGCTGCGGACGATCATCAACGTCAACTGATGAGTTGTCATAAAATTGCGCCCGAAAATTAAAATATACAATAAATTGATCGTCTGTAATTTTAATTCGTGAAATGCAGTATACAACAGTGCCAATTTAACGATCACCATTTTGGAAATATTTCAACTGTGTATTATTTCCTTCTCAAAATCTTATAAAGGCAAATGTTTTAATATCCTTCTGATTGGAATCGCTGAATCATCTCATGCTTTATCCAACCTACACTTAAAATATCATACTACACGTATCCATTGATTTGTAAATTGTTGTAGATGTGTAAATGTGCTTCGGATATTAAGGTAATTTCAATTTTATTACTTCTTAGGTATATTTTTATTTGATTTTGCATTATAAAAACATTAGAGAATACATTTCAGTGGCTTTCTGTTAGGGTGATTATCTTGTAATTCCATCATTACTGCAGGAATTTGGCAATCTTTATGTTACAATTATGTTGAAAAAATATCTTCTATAGTTTTCCGTAGAGTACACATTTACTGCATTTCCGAAAATTCGCATATTATCTAGATTAGATTCGTACAAAATCACTGCAAATTACACATTCAGGGACAATCATATATGGATACATGTTACTCAAATTAAACTTTAAATGCTTGTTAAATACTTACAAATGCATTATTCGTTATGAAAAGTTCATTGATAACATTAATATTTGAAAATAGTTAATATCATTAATAGTTAAAACTTATAATTTGAACTAATAAACCTAATTAACTTGTTTTTACAAAAATCACCAAAGGGACAAAGTATCAACTTTTGCCTTGGAATGATGCAGTATTTCTTTGTTCGTATGCAATTTATTTGTTTACTTACTCTAATTTTTGATTCTCTGATACTTACTATACTTATATACCCCTCGGATGGGAGGTGTTTTCTCCAATTAGCTGATGTATTTCATTAAACAACGCTCTATACTTGATGATTTTACTATTGGCGACGCCGACCTGGTGTCCTACGGATTCATGGCCAATACTTTGTAGCGGGTTTCCTTTGCAGCTAAAAAGTGGCTGTATTTTTTGCTTTCGCGCTTTTTGGAATTTGACAGCTTCTGGTACATGTACCAGAAACCACTTTTTTGCATTGTCACTTTTAGTATATTTCAATAAAAGCGCTCCTTTTGTCTGACAAAGTGCCAAATTGAAAATTGTCGTCGGATGTGATTTTGAATTATACATGCTGATAAAATTGAGATTTAATAGTCCATGCACAAATAAAATCAACTACGTATAGATGCGTCTGTGTATTGCGTTGAAGTTTTGGCTTACCAAAAGGAAATATATATTAAAATTATATATTAATAACTGTATAGTAATTACGCACGATCTGCTCAAATATTTTCAACAAAAGTTTCCTTCGCCACCCTCAGTGATATTTCCATGTGCATATCATTTCCTCTATTTCATTTTGGGCATTCCAGGATTATATCCCCAATATCATTGTTTCGGTTGCGCTGGTCATTTCCAAACAGAATCTCAATTTGTTTTCAATTATCCAAAGAAAATGCTATGTATCAACCTTCTGACGGTCGACCCAACTCTTTGTCGGCCGAATGCTTACCTACCCAATAAAAAAGATATATACATATTGCAATTCACTCATTGTTACTATACACGTCGCCAATGAAAAGTGCCAAAGTGTATATTAGTTTTGACGATACGTTTGTAATACCCAGAACGAGTGATCGGAGACCTATTAAAATTTATACTGGTATGATCAGCATCACGACAGGAATTGTTCTAGCCATGTACGCAGTTGGCTTCGGTATATAATACATGTCGCTAGGAAGACTACCTATTTTAAGAGTCTGATATCGTGCTAAATAGAGAAATTTGTGCCATTGGCTATTTCTATGTTACTAAGTTAAGTTAAGTAAAAGAGCATGATTTAAGTTATTAAAACACGGTCCATAATTCCTTACTGCACTTCCATCCGCTCTCATAAGTAGTTTCACTTTTATGCCGTTTCTCATTATGTTAAACCAAAATTCTAAAAATTAAAACTTTCAAGTTGGTCTTGATTGTTCGGGTTGTTTTCTTTTTCAAACCGCTTAATGAAACAAATCGCTAAAAACTATTATTGACAATTGTACCTGAAGAAATTGCTTTTCCAGCTGTCACATGGACATAATTAGTAGATAATTTCCACAAGTCCGATTTATAAATGTGTATATTTTTTGCGTTAATCTTATCAATACACTAAAAATTGAATTCAGAATAATCAATAACATATAAAACGTAAATACTTAAAAAAAAAAAATGTTTAAAAAAAAATACGTTTTCCAAATTCATTACCAGGTTCTTCCATAAGCTTTGCGAGTTCATAGCAAATACGTAATTTTATACACTTAAACATTCATTACATTACCACGATTTGGACATGTTCGATAATGGTGCAGACTAAAATCAAAAACACAATTGTGTAAACGTAACAGAGTTTTGGGAACCGAAAAAGCACACCTCTGTCCTGGCTCCCTTTTTTGATTGAAAATACGATACTTCTTTTTCCACTGCAAACAAATACTGTAACACGTCGATACTAAAAGGCTTTTAAATAAAGACGGCTGAAATAAAACTTCATATTCGTCCATATAAAGAGTGTAACGAACTGAAAAACTTAATAAATAACCTGGTATTAATCAAATATGTGAACATACTAAAAAAAAATATATGTGCCAATAAACATTCAGAATGTTTTGTTCCGTAAATAATATTTATATTATATGTAGGATTCTTAAAAAAAATGCATATTATATATATATATATATATATATATGAAATTGCCACATTTGATTCAATATAAATACCTTATTTGACAAAGCAATATTCTATTAAAAATATTAAAGCTTACGTAATATAAAAACATTCATGAGTTGTATGTTTTTCAATTCATTATAATTTTTTTTTCGTCTGCCGTCCTTAAAACATTCCAGGGCGGTCGCGTTCCTGATTCCCAGATTTTTCAAAAAACATAGCATCCTGAAAATCAAAAATGTAGTAAAAATATATTTTTTATAGGTTTAGAAATATGAACGTGGTTTTTAGTAGTTATCTTTAACGGATTGCATTAATTAGGCATTACATAAAAACAGTATCTGGAGCTTTATCTTCAAATTATAGTACCCGAACAGTTATGAGTGAATTTGGAAGAACTTTGAAAGCACATTATGGTTGTTTTGATTGCACTGCTCTCAATGATATCAGTTTAAAGACTATTGTGTTATCTTAAAAACTGAACATCCCTAGCAAAGGATATCGAATATGACTTGAGGAATATATTTCGTTGCTCGCAGTCGCTAGAGCTGCAGGGGATGTTGATTGGATTCGATAGTTGCCTAACCATGAGAACATCTCCTCATTTGGGGAAATTTGTTACTTTAAAGATGCAGTTTGGCATTTACATCAATTGTGCATATGGCTGTGCTTCTGGCAATTGTTCCGATTATTAGGGCATCAAAAGAAGGAAGATCGGGGATAAACAGTTTTGACACAATTATACCAAATACGTTGTCTTGGTGATCTGATGTCCACTAAATATGTTACCTCACCTCCAAGTTTAATACAAAATTTTCTATTTTTGGAATATGAATTTAGGAAGATGTAAAAAAATATAATGCAAGTCTTATAATTTTGTAAAAATATTCTTCATGCCAAAGCCTTTCAAATGCTTGAGTATCTCAAAGAATGCTGTGTAACAGTGTATAATTTATTTCTGAAATCTAAATTGATGATCATAGATTATGTATGAAGCTGCAATGATTTGCAAAAGCGTTAACATCTTGTACGATTTGGCCTCTTCAGATTTCCCATCTTCCTAAGATAGCAGCTTAATTTGAGTGAAGTACCAATATAAGCCTTACATTAATTTTTACGTCGGTCTCAGGAACTCGTACCGATTAAAACAGTTCGCTTAGAACCTTCCTTACAATAAAGTGATGATAGTCCTAGGCCTCCTAGTGTTAAGGTCTGGGACTTGTGCGATCTCGCAGTAATTCACCACATACGTTGGACATAGCCTACTGGTGGACAGTATATGTGACGGCGGCAATGATCTAACGGTTCGCCTGGGACTACGGGGAACGGGTCTTGGCGGTGCCAGGTATCCTATCGGCTCTAACGTCATGTTGAAAACCCCAATGAGTAAAACGCGACAAAAGGTTTGTAAGAACGGTTTAAACTGGTTCATTCCTATATGCTTGAAGAAAGTTATTCAATTACGTTTGTTGCAATTGTTTTGTTACTATTATTATATTATAGTTTATTTTTTAATATTGCAATTCCTCCATCACTTTTAAGATTTTGATGCATTGTTTGGTAGTAAATGTTTCCTTCTGTATCATTATGAAAATTTCCTAAAATGTGTGATTTGTTAGCCTGTTGGTGTTTCAAAAGACTAAGGTTCATTTTCCGAATAAATTTCAGTTTGTGAGGCTTATGAACAGATTAGTCATTCGTTTTAATTAATGCATGAATTATCGGAGTAGTTCCATCATATTTAATATATAACTCGTTGACGACCGAAATCTGTTAACGTTTTTATCTACATCTGTGTCCGGCTTTTAATCTAAACAATATTTTCTATTTGAGTATAACAACTGTTTTGATGCACTGTGTTGTCTTCAATTTTTTTTCATGGTGTGGAGTTTTTCTTCGCATTGAAGAATATTTTCGATTTTTTAATTTCTTCAGAATTTGTACCAAAAATTGATTTAACACTGCTTGACTGATTATGTGTGAACAATAAACTGAGAAGTGATCTCCAGTACACCTAAGGTTTCCGTCTACATACCTTCTTTCCGTCAAATTTGATGATAAGACTTATTTTCAGTGATGCTCTTATGCAATTTCTGGTTTGCTTTTTTGAAACTAAAGGTAGTAGCTGTTGGCTGTTTTGGACGATTTTGGGTTGATGTTCCAGCAGAACGGGTCCTCGAGATGTTTTGTCCATTTTTCATTTTATTTTTAAATCATCGTTTCTAATTTTATGGAATTCAGATTGTCCAATTTTCTCTTGCATACACTTAGGCTTTGACTATTTCAACGTGCACTGCACTGGTTGTTGGAAATTTCACAAATTTCTTCATTTTTATTATCCTTCGTGCAATTTCTCAAGTATTCATACGGAAACTTTCAATTAAATCATAAGTAAATTAAGATATGTTATTGATTTGTAAACATTACGAACTCTTCGTGTTTTTTGTTTAACTGAGCAACAAGACTGCAAGAAATGAGACGGACCAAATTGAAATGCATATGAATTCGTTGATTTCACGTTGATGGAGTTTAATGGAATTTTGCATTGTTGAGCATGGTTGTCACGTATGAAATACTTAATCTTTAAAAAATATTTTGTGGCTTGATTGAGCAACATGCTCATATGTTTTCGTACGTTGAACCTTTGCGACAGCGGAACGTATTGTACATGTCGGCTGTAAGCTTTTGTGTATATAAAACATAAGATTACGGGTAAAATACAAATTTACCACAATAATTTATAATTGTACTCTTTGAAATTTTTTAATTAACAATGACAAGAATTATTTAAATAACGTATTAATTAATTTTAAAGATGTCATAAGAATTTTATAAGCATACTTACAATCAAAAAAGTCGCTCCTAATAGAACTGCTTTCATTCGAACATCCAAATCTAATGGAAATGTTATTCCAAAGAAATCTGCATCAGTAAAAATTTCTCTCGCAAACCCAGACCATTGTTTGGATATTTTACCAATATTTTCACCAGTAAGTGAGACAACCTTAAATTATTAAATGAAATTTCTTGCAAAAATACTACCAGAGGCTTTATATATTCCATACATTAAACTCCACATCGCCACATAGCGAAAATGTACAAAATGGACCCTCAATACGTAAGACGGTATCACCAATATTATTTTTAATTCGAAATGACGGTGAGCAAATTGACCATTCCTGCTCAACTGTACCAATAACATTTCCAGGTGGCGCAGATACCTCCATACTTTGCAAACAACATGGAAACAAGCAGCTAGAACAAGCAAGAGGGCGATGCATATGAATAACCTCGTTTTGAAAATTATCAAACACTTTCATATCAAATGGTCTAGCTGGTCCACACATATTTCTAGTGCAGCAATCATTATCTTCAACGGCATAATACACTTTTTGTCCTAATGCATTTTTAACAGTAAATTTGTTATTGGTTTCAAATCCCGTAAACGCCTCCAGCAATTCTACTTTTTGTTTAACTAGAAGTTGGTCCACAGTTGTTAAATACTCCAAGCCTCTTGGGCAATTAGGAATGCCTGTTGGAATACTCATCCATTCACCTTGAGTAATAAAAATAAAATTTTGTAAGGTCATTCAAAAATCAAACAGAATCTCATATTTTTTGGGAAATATAGAAATTTATAATTACAATGAACTATATATCAAATGTATAATTATTAGATAAAGTAGTACTGCTGCATGTTTTTTGATTAAATAAATTTATCATTTTAAAGAACTGAAACAAAAATCACGTTGATTATTTTTTCCTTTTTCACTGATAATAATAAAATGTATAAATGCATCTATAACATTGCGTCAAAAACTATTTTGGATCAGTTTTTCAGCATTTCGTAATTCCCAGGGGTATGATTTAACGATAATTTTGGAAAACCTTCCGAAAATATAGCGAAATCGCAAATATCGCAAAGTCTATTGTATTTTGTGTGCAATTTACGTATTTATCAGTTCGATCATTTTCCTTCAACATCAGAAATATTTATTTTCGTAGATAATCAAAATGACTTTGTAATTTTAAAGGCATTTATTTATTCAACTTATTCCCAAGACGACTTTGCAGAAGAAAATGAATGGAGACATGCCAGGATTGCAGATATTTGTACTGCCCAATGACTACTGAAATATCGAAGAATCATCCCTAAAAGAGCAGCTTTGAAATTGCCAGTCATTCGCCAAACGCATTTTACTCGTTTCTCTATGACAGATTCAATTCACCATAGAGCGAGTGGTTCGTTAAATAATGAAGGTAATAAGTTCCTTGAGACCAGTGCAATTGCAAACTGGGTCATGATTGTACAATGTGTAATGGGAGTTCACGTGAAAGAATCGAACAATTACACAAACTTCTACACGAAAATAATAAATTGTTCAGATTATTTCAAGCTAATTTTAGATACAATATATTCTGACAACCACAACATTTTTATAAGAGCATATGATATGGAATTACGCTATATTGTTCCATTGCAGCGCGGGAGACTCATCGGGCAACTGATGAAATACCCGTTGATATTCTATTTTGAAGATGCACTTGGCTATCACTTCTAATTCATATTGCAGAGGAAGAAATAAATAAGAACGACTTTTTATACGTACCGATTGGTGATTCGGCAAGATATTCACAATCAGTTCTAGAGAAAGTGCCGGTTGTTTCAACAGTAGTGTTTTAACTTCATCACCGGGCCAAAATCCTACAACCTTAATGATCATGTGTTCTTTTTTAAAACAAACGCACTAAATAAATACACTAATAAATTCAATAAAATATTCCTAACAATTTTTTCCCTGAGGAAAAATTTCATTTTGTATTAATTAAACAAATGTAACTGATTATGAAATAAATCTGTTTAATATTCATCATTTAACAATTAATTCATTAATATGGTGGTGGTATCGATATTTTTATAAATATAAAAAGATTAATTTAATGACACAGGTGTTAGTCAAGTGGTGAGCCCTCTGAATACCTGTTAATAAAATTATCTGTAAATGAGACTATACTGCCAAATTTTTGTGTTTACCGTCCTTTTCTTACAATAAATACTAATCATTTTTGTTTCGATTTCGTTGCCCTATTACATTAGCTTCTTTTAACTCATGATGTTGCTTCCTAAAACGCTAATCGATGATGAGAACATGTAGCTGTTCAAGAACAATGTTTATATCACAGAATAAGTAAATATGATTCGAATCAAACATTGATCACATATTTGTAAGCAAAAATGCATTTTTCAATTTAAACCTCGTTTATTCAAACACTGGTATCGGACCATTTCACAATATCTGCGGCATTAATATTCAGAAATGGTCCCAATTGTATTGAATTAAAAACATTATATTATTAAACGGAAAAAAAGTAAACTGACGTATTCAATTCAATGGAATTAATTCGAAAGTGAAAGTGAAGCTCAAGCATTATACAGGAAAGAAAAGAATGAAAATGGTTCCATTTATGGGAATGGTTAAATAAATACGAGCTTAAGTTTAGAAAAAAGGAATTTTATTGAGTTGTCCGGAAAAAAATTATAATTTTCAGCTATAGATGTTTATGACCATATTTTGAATGGCTTCTGACATTTATTAGCTGATACCTTGAACTTGCTTTAGACAAAAAATTCTGTTACCAAATATTAGATTGGAATAAGTTGTTCGTCTATCGAAAACGATCATGGTCCAAGCATAAACCACTTCAAAGGCTGATATTCAAAAAGAAGAGTTTTCTGTCAGTTTGGTAGGATTGATAGGCAGTGGTACATTTTCAACCTTTACAATGCAACAAAACGATCAATCCAGATGTCTACTGTGAACAACTGGCCAAATTGAATGCAGCAATGGCTAGTCACAAAGGTATAAAATTATTGGAGCTTGGTTATTTTATTTTACAAGTCATTTGACCTGATCTGACCTCGCACCATCAGATCACCATTTATATCGATCTTTGCTGATTTGTTTGGTAAGCCTTTCGATAATGCAGAGACTACAAATTCGGACTTGGTTCAGTTTTTTGCTGATAAAAGAAGTTGTCCGAGCGCGGAATCATGCAATTGCTAGAAAGACGGCAAAAGGTCATTGATCAAAATGGAAAATATATCACACACTGGACAAGAGTTGGAAACGTTACCCATATTACCTAACAATATGGTCTACTTATAGTAAATTAAGAAACATTCGAAAATTAATTACTACAATCAATAATTTTTGTTAGCCGAAATCGATAAAAATAAAACATGGGAAATTATTAACGAAATCAATGATAGAAAAGTTGACAATATTGATGAGGAAATTTTGAATAATTTTAAAGATATCAAAAATGGAGATATTGCTAAATAATTTCCTGTAATGATAATGATTCCGATTTCCAATTATTGTATTCTATCAACTATTTACATACTCCTATCATCAGTAGAAAGTCTGGTTGTAACTCAATAAGTGATATTATCAATCATCAGACACGTACTTAAAAAATAGCTGCAAAAGTTTGTTTTGTAACTACCGGCCCTTCATAAAATAACCGAAGAAGTATTAGTTACTGCATGTACAAACTTTGATAATAAATATGAAGTAATTGATAATCGCCAAATCGAATTCAGAAAGACGTAAATATCAACAAACATCTTAGAAAATTTAGCAAGAGCTTTAGCCAATATCTGCATAATTTTGTGTTTTTCATTGATTTTAATAGAGCGTATGACACCATTATATATATCAAGTTGCATAGCTTACTAGAATCAATTGGTTTATGGAACTGCATATAATTGAAGATTATCTGAAAGTTGCAACACTGAAAAATCTACTTAGTGTGGGGTATAATATATATAGTGTTGTCAGACAATAATATTGATGATATATTAATATTGAATGGCATCCTGTCAGTATCTGGACCCGTGGTAACGGAATCATCTGAAAATTTATAATCGTATCTTTTGTCCGTATGTCCCAAGCGTCGCGGATTCTGAAATTGTGAAAGGGTAAATACTAGCTTCATTGTTGGTGAGCTACTGAAATCGAATAAAAACTTTCACAATATTCAAAATATAAATACAAAGGTATTCGCGGTACATCATCTGTGTAATTACAGTACAGCCGAAGTTATAAATGTACTTTATCATTCTCTCGTATAATTTCACATCTGCTTGGAGATTGCATTATATTTGTACCTTCGTTGTAGAGAAGCTCAAACAGAACATTAAAGCTAATGGAAAGTACGGATGAGTATTAAACTATCCGTAACCTTTCCAAATTAACTAGGATGTTCGAATTTTTCAGTATCTTTGATTAGAGAAAACAGTTTGATAATCAATACGAACCAGATATCGATAAGAATTCAAGTACAAAGTACCTTCGTTTATAAGCTGATACATCATCATCAGATTGTAGTGCCATATTCCGCGACTGTGCAATGAGCTTCCAGTCAACGAGCTAAATACCAATGTTGACAATGTATCTCATAACAGTGCAAGAAACCTTAACTGCAGTTACAAGCGGAGTCATAATACTTATATAATACTAATGTAAAAATGAACTGAAATGCAATAGGATCCTGAAATGTAATGAATCTTTAATTTGATATTATTTGTTGATCCCTGTTTTGGAAGAATTATCTGAGCACTTAACAGCATATCACACAAATACTCTTTTCAATATCGTTATTGGTAGTAAACTATAAATAAAATAAGTAAAAATGGAAACCGCAGTCTAGAAAACACGTTCCACAGATCACTTTGAAGAAAATTAAATCAGTCGATAGCCACTGGATACTCTCAAATGTTACTCTTATTTGGAAAGTCTCACAGAAAAATAAATAACTTACATTTAACTTCCATATTTATATACTTGGCAGCCCTAAAAATCTCATTAAGTGTTTGACACAATTGAGAAATAGGTAAAAAGGTATTAATTATAACTAAGCTAAAAGAAAATTAATATTTTTAGATTTCTTGAAAAAAAAATAAATAAATAAAAATAAAATATATAAAAAAATTAAAAAGTATTGTTTCTAATTAATTTGAATTACATTATAAGGAGTTCCGGAGGATCGTCTAATTTTCATCCATTCGATTAAAAAACTTTCGTTGACCTTGATTTTTCTGGCGAAATTTGTTTAAAACACTCTTTTCGAACCATATCTGTGTATTGGAGGTACGAGTGATTTTCATTCAATCATGTCCTTTTTAATACACACATATCAATGCAAAATATGAAATCTTACGGCAACAGTAGCTATAAGGCACAAATTTAGAGTAAATAATTTTTCGGGAGATACCCGAAATATTGATATCTTGACGCAATTAAAAATTCGGTCTTAAATTTTTATTAATAGATACTGTGTACCAAATTTCATAAATGCAGGTCAAGTAAATCTTTCAGTTTTGTTTACGGAGTGGCTACGGTGGCGATGCTGATCATATCGCTATATATTTCAGTAGGTCTCCCATCACAAGGTCTAGGTGTTACAAACGTGCCATCAAAACTAATAAAAACATTGCCAATTTCCTTAGGGAAAGTCTACGACTTGTCGAATATTGGTTGGTCGAGACTTGACAAGGGTTCGAGGAGGTCGATAGGTATACTTTGGCCGATGTTTTCACTCGTTTCGCTCAAAAATTGAGGTTGATAACGCAATCGTAGCTCAATTCTTGAAAACCTCAGGATGATTTGCGATGCGTCTCTGAATGATCAAGCATATACATGATCGTTCTGTTTATTGAATGATACATACGTGCTGAGTCCCAAATCTTCTTCGCAAATTGCGACGTATGGATTTTTGTGAAATCCGTGACAAAATTTTCAGTTTTCCAAACAGTTTCCGGTCCAAGCGTTGCATAGTGTGCGGACAGCCGAATCTTTAAGGGTATTGTACTTCAGTTCAACTGGCCTGAACTGAATGCATTCGTAATGAGTGCGTTTACTGAACCAGCATTTATGACTTGACTACACATGGAAATTAAAAATATGGATGAAATTCGAAGTCGATTCCTAGATAGTCTGGAAGTAAACAGCTGAGCAAAAGTGAGAAAGTGGAGAAAACGAAGAACTGAGCAATAATGAACTATGGAACACATGAAGATAACATGTCCACTTGCTGAAGAAGAAGTGAAGAACTCTCTGACCTATGCAAACTCTGAATTTATGTTCGTGAAGCGTTCCCAATGAATCGGCACTTCACCTTGCTCCGTAAGAATGTGTATTTTGGCAACATAATGTTCTCGACGAACTCGTTCTTATACAATGTTCATGAAAAAAACAACAGCAGCACGATAGTTCTGTTGAGTATCTCATAAAAAAGTGTATCTGCAGTTTTAGTGTAACAAGCATTTAATATATTTATCATATATAGAATTTGCGTTACATCTTATTCTTATAAAATATAAAACTCATTAATATAACAAATTTAATTGGTTTTAAATTTCACTAAGCAGCTCCCTGGATATTACAAGTTAATAATGAAATTGTGCGCATAAGACACAGTATTAAATTTTTGAGTTCAAATTTTCAAAGAAGTAAGCTACACTTTGTACAGTTATTAAATACTGTCTTATATTAAATAAATTCAATTTATGCTTTTCCTTCTAAATATCTTTTGATAATCGCATTTATCGCGAAGATGAAATTATAAGAATATTAAAATCGTGGGCAAAACTATAAAAAGACACACTGATTCCTGAGTTCAATAGCTTGAACCAGTCAACGACGGCTGTACCACATGCTGCGAACGATTACGCCGAACAAATAATTGCGCAAGAAACAAACTAATATAAGCAAATGAGTCTATGCTACGGAAGCAGGACACGCTATCGGATATCACTCGAAATGTTCGATTTTTAAAATTAGATCGAAAATCGAAATATGTCATGCTTTCGTTGAGTAACACGACACAATTGCATCACATTCAACGCATAACAGTGTAAACGCTAGGCTAGCAAACGAAACAATGTCGTATAACGCTAAATACAAATTTTGTCAATTACATAGGCCAAAATTTTATTCACGGTGTACACTTTTTATACAAATATTTAACCTTAAATAGAACAATAAAAAAAAAAAAATTATTAATTTAATCCTCAATCGATGACTTGAAACCAGCTGCTTTCTCAACTTTTCAGGCGTTGAACCCGCCATAGTTTTAAGTTGGTCAACTTTTCTGTATACGTGCATTGCGTTGCGTTATAACGTGTTCGTCTCTATTAAACTGCATACGTTTAAACTTTTTTAACATTTGAAACTGTGGGTTGCGTCGCCTATGAGTTTCCGCTATAAATGATGACTTTTATTATTGCGATTTCGACACCTGCCATTATACTACAGAATAGAAACAAAAACAAAATTGTGTAAGTGTGTGAACCACAAATTTTTGGTTTGACATTGCAGTTATTTCCAAATAGTTATAGGAATTTTAAACCCGGATTAAATGTATGTTACTGATTTCAAAAATAATACTCCAAAATTAAATAAATATACATTTAAACTAATAATAATTTGCATTGAGGAAATTGCAGTGACATTTGCAAAACTATAATTTCTGTCTTTATGTACTAAATAGGTTTTTTTGTTTCAAATATTTATGCTTTATTGTAAATTGATTATACATTTTATAAACAAAGTACTCTCCATAACTAGTGACTACTGTTCCCCATCTTTCTGGTTATAAACGGATGCTATCGTGAACAAAATTCCAACTGTTTGGTCGGGAGGACCAATATCTGGGCTTTTAAGTTTTACCGGGCGCCGCAACATGTGGCGGAGAATTATTATGTTGCAATCCAAATCAAAATTACTACTTCTTAACCGTGCAAACCCCTTCTGAGATGTTCGTTCATGTAGAGCATGGTTCTCATAACCCCCCAGTAAAATACGATAACTTAGTTACTAGTAATTTTGTCTTCAAATTTAAGTAATAAAGTAACACTCCCCGCAAAAAGACAATATGCGGCAAAATGCTTGACATTTCCGGATCTCTCAAAAACAATGTTGCTTCCACTTCAGCGAAATGAGGGACATTGTGACGTTATGGTTTGTGGCAAGCAGCGCGTTAGCAATTCCAAAATAACACTTCAGATGAAAGCAAATTCTGCACGCAAGCCAGCCAAAAACTGTCGTGATTTATTTTGAAAACATTTTGAGTGTGAGTGCGTTGGATGAATGCTGTATAAGTTCTTCATTTTGAAATTTCTAAGTTTATGTTTGAGTACAGGATATGAAATGAGGAAACTGATATGAATGCAGGAAACGCTGAGGTTTGATAATGCATACACAAATCAAAAACAATGAGTTCTTTTAAAATGCTCTTGGTTACTTAAAGAGTTGTCTCAGATAACTTAAAATTCTTTAAGTTCAGTACTTTTATTTCAACTTATACTTCAAACGCATAGATCACAGATCCAATACCGGTTTTGCCAAACGAAACAATAGAATAATAAATAAATTTTTTGTTTTTGACATTGAGCTATATTTTTGTGAATATAAAATTAATTTAATTATCATAAGAAATTTTTTTAACGAGTTCGAAAAATGTTTAACATTGCTCATGATTTTTTACAATATACAATATTATACAAAATTATGAAAGATAATTACCCATAAATCTAGAATTTAAAAAAATTTCAAGAGATAACAAGGTTGCTTGTCTATGCTAATAAATGCGAAGGATATGCTTTGGTTGCGCTGCATAGTCGCATTTAACTGCTTGCCTCGCACTACTTTTGTTTTACTTTTCTTTTTACTTGAATCTTATGTGTAAAGGAAAACATAAAAAGAAATCAAGTCAAAATTTAACTGTCGGGGAAGGCTTAGAGTGTAATTTACATCGATTCCGAATACATTCCGACCCATTACACTGAATGTTTTCGTACACGCGCATCTTAATATCAATCTTATATTGTTTTCCAAATTTTGTTCAACACTATCTTGATAATATTTAATCAAACTCATTCTACGCCTATAAATCGTTTATAGGGTCAAAGGAATTGCATAATGTCATTGAGTCTTGACGCCATTTTTGGGTAAAATTTGGCATTTGCATTTAACAAGTTTTTTGCTATTTATTCCGCTGTAGAACTTGAAGATATAAAAATAGCACAAAAAAGCGTAGCTTTGTTTAAATAAACAAAATTTTAAAAATAATAAACAAATGCACAAACAACACGCAATTTTTGCGTTGATAGTACACGAATTTGAATTCGGGGAGTAAAAACTTTAGAGAATTTACACGAATTTATATACCATGGTTCATATCGACAGTAAAATTAAAACCTACCTTGAACGACTTAAACTGTACTTTAAATTAAAGTATGCTCTAAATATGCTATGGTCGAGATGAAGCATAATAATTCACCGAAATTGTATTTTTAATAATATAATTCAAGAACGTGCATGAAACTTGGATAATTTTTTTTATCATAGGCCATTTCTCTGTAAATACGCGTATTCATTGAAGTAGCTTCCATTTCAGCTAACTTTTTATGGACAAAATATATTTTGAATAGGAATCCGAATGTTGAAATAGTATTATTTGAAGATATTCGTAATTCATTGCAAGTAAATTGATATTCGGTTCACTTTTTTTTTTTTTATAATTGGATACTTTTTATGAACGAATGCTTTTATATTTCGTAATACTACTTTATGCTCGTCCGACTATTTAATTTCAAAAATATGACTACACCGTAGTATTGTTTCTAATCTTATACAATCAATAATTTTACTTTAAAGGGCTTGTGGAATGAAACAAAAACAAATAAAATATTGTATCTTATTAAATGTGTTAGAACTTAATTGTGACTTCTTAATTCAATGCTATTGCGCCAATTCAATTTTAATTATTTCATTTAAAAAGAGCCTGTTATTGAAATAAAATTACCTAAACAACATTATAATCACATAATTAATAAAACTAAATAAAATATAGTATATGTAACTTTCTAATAAGAATGATTAGAGGTGCGGTTAAAATAAGGTATATATTCAGTTCAACAAAGACAACCAACTATATTTTCATTTATCCTTTAAGGAAATATTTTAAAACAACATTTTTAAGAATAAAGAGTCTTACCAGCAATTGGCTGACCAGGTTGTGTTATAATTGGTGCCGGTGGTATACCGCCGCCTCCTACGTATTGCATTGAAACACCATTACGAATAGGTTGTACTGGGCCGATTGTCTCAGCATACATTGGTATTTGTGGTACAGGTGCGTAACCAGACATTTTACCAGGCGCAAAGCCCTATGAAGTATATACAAAATTATATCACTGAGAACGCTTTTTCATAGTATTCCAAATTGTTATTAATCTACTTTATGGTTAATACTGCCAACGAACGAAACAAACATAAAATTAGTAAAATAATAAAAATGACAGTCAGAATTTCAATTAACCATTAGTGCACATAATTACATTAATGAAATGACAATAAAAAAAGTAATAGTAATAATAAACAGTCGGCTTAGGGCGACATTGTGACACACGTCGCTTCAGAATATTTTTGGAAGTATAAGAATGTATTCCACTCATGACAAACTTCTTTCATTAATAATTAAATTACCAAATTTCATTGAGGTTTATTGATTCTACCAAAATGCTATAAAGTTCAAGCAATTATGAAATTCCTTTGATTTGTGATGATATTTAATGTGTATAATTTCCACAAAAAAAAAAAAAAAAAAATTGGCCTAACTTATTTGACATAAAACAATAAATTTCCACCATAAAGATCAACTGTAGGAACTTCTGAATTTTATCAAATCGCATCCATTTTTACCACAATAATGGCTTATTGCAATCCAATTACATTACATGATTTGAGCGATCTGTGTTCCAAATGGTTGATAATTCGACATTCTAATGAACTGTTTGAAGCGGTTAGAAAGACCGTTGCACGGAACCGAGAACTTTTGTATCGTCACGTGTATAAACTGAAAGTAACACAAAGAATATTCCCGATAGACAGTCCACGTCACTTGAATTATAGCCAAATAATCCCTATAACTCTGATGCAAAAAGGAAGCGACATTGACTAGTCATCCAGATCTCCTGATTTGACAGCCTTGGATTTCGTACGCCAGCAAGACTCAGACCAATGACAAACTCAAGTGAATCATTCATGCTGAAATCACCCTTATACCGCTTCATGGAAAGCTCTATAAAATCCCACATTATGGCTTGGCCAAAAAAACCGGCTAATTGATTGCTAGAGACAATTAGTTAAAATTAAATGCAACGGACCAAATTGAATAGAAATATCCATATATAGAAAAATCGGTTCTTTCTTCAAAGTTATTCAATGTTTACATACAGACATACGAACGGCGAACTATGTACGTTTGCCAATATATTAATGATGTGATTACAATCGACTACACAATATCCATTCTGTATATATTATTTTAAATAATTAATTATTGAATTTATTTTCTTTCATTATCTCAAAATTCGCGTATCCGGCATAATAAAGAATTAAAAATGCGCAAAATAAAACCAATTTCTTCAACGAAACCAAGTATTGGATTGTCCTTGTCTGGGGAGCCTACATTTTTGAAGGGTTCTAAGATAACCTGATTGGTATTAAAAACAACTTTTTTAATAATTCTGTGGTTCCTAATGGGCGTTAAGAGGATATGACTACTCACTTTATTACATTTTATTGAAAAATTTTCAATTCCAGACCCCAGTTTTCGGTAAGGAGATGTACTGGGGATACCCAAAATATTGATCGGATCTTAACGAAATTCATACGTCGATCTAAAATTTTTCTATAGAATATGTGTGCCAAATATTGTATATCTAGCTGAAGTCTTTCTTTCTTGTTTTTCGTCTAGGGACTGACTGATATTTCTGGACGCCTTCACCTCCGGAGGTGATGCTGATTTTATCGGTATGTTTTGATAGGCCTCCGATTACTCTTTCAGGGTGTTACAAACGTATGACCAAAACCAATTTCCAATATACACGTCGCCAATTTCTTGATAATTTTCGAAATAATTCCAAATATATATAATCACAAAATGAAATGGTTTAGCTTGAAATCCCAAAAAAGAAATATATATCTTTTAATTATTTAATAAAAAATATAATTTTGGAACCTAACAGGTGTACCTAAGGTATCCCAGATTTCCATCATTAAAATTTTCTGTACAAACATTGATTATATTTATATCGACTCAATAATGAATTTTTGTTGTATTTGATAAATGCTTGTGGTTAATTTTTCAGCAATCATCACTGATCATGACCATTTTTGGAACATACATTCATCAAATGTCCCTTTTCGGAACACGATTACATCCTATGATAACGAACCTAATTGCTCATTTCATTGGAAAGTGTATCAAGACTTATTTTAAAGTATTGTATACTGGATATTTTGGTGGGACCATAACCAAGTTTGAACTTCTCCATGCATTATATGTGCCAAATTTGACAGCTGAACGCATCTAGATTTTGATAACGAACTGACGGACAAACGGACATTGTCATATCGACTTCTGTTGTGATGTTAATTATATCAGTATAAATTTTGATAGGTGTCCAATTACTCGTTCAACAATTTTCTATTAATCATTAGGGCTATGCTCATTTCAATCAAATCAGGGCCAAAATTCAATCGGGGATACGCGAAGTAATTGAACGATTACGTTGCTATTCGAGAATTTTATGATAATGGGAAAACTAAGCAAAAAAAATACAAATTTTTAAAACTTTTCGATGAAACCACATGAAACCTTAATACATCACAGTTCTCCGAATAATGGAACGCTTTCAAAGTTCATTATCCTAGCATAAAAAATATTTATGTGATTGTTATCATACATATAGATATGTGCTTAATCGCATATTTGTTCGATGTTATGAATATGACTCGATGACACATAGTCGGAAATGATTTTTAATATGCATAAATAAATTCTTAACGTAAATCCATAAAACACCCAGTCTTCAAATAATGTGTATTAAAAATATAAAATTTTTTTTTTCAATTAGAAAATAATTCACGCTTAGGGCACAGCATGCTCTAGAAAATTATTGTGTTGGAAATAATCGTAAAGGAAAGCGAAAAATTAAACAAAATATTGACATATTATAACGTATTACTGTGAACAAAAATTAAATTGATTTTTTAATTAAAACTTCCATGATAACGATTCGAGAGCAAACTTTATATTTATGTTGGGTAATACTCTTAGTGATATCTGTGCCAAATTTTATTTGAATTTCATCATTAGAAATATAATTACGCTTGTATTTTCGTAGCGACTAAAAGTAATTTTTGCGATTTTAACAATGTCTGATTTTGATGAGCAAAGAAGTGTCATCGCATTTTGTTTGCGGAATGAAATTTCGGCTGCATAAATGTGCAGAATGTAGCTGAGGGCCTTCGGAAAATGGACTATGTCACAGAAAAATGTTTATATATGGTACAAATACTTCAAAGAATGCAAATAACGTTTTGATGACTTGGAACACTCCGGACCACCATCAACGTCAACTGATGAACAACACGTAAGGAAAATCAAGGAATTGGTGCTGGAAAATCGACCTCGAAATAATTCCATATAGTTTAGCAACTGCTAATTTTTTCGTATAAATTTCCAAAAATAAGAGTATTTTCTTATTATATTATTAATATATTATTATCATTATTAACTAATTATATTTAAAATGCAACAATAAGCAAAGTATTATTACACATGCAGAGCATCAACACTGGCTAGGCCGAACCAACGGCAAGACTGCATGTTTTAATCGTATTCATAACCCCAATGATTCGGAGACTCTCGTTTTTTTCCAAAAAAAAACACTCCTTCGCCTTTATGATATTTTCTTTACACGAACTTGACCACGTAATTTCAATATTCCTAATTATTTTTGTTCCAAAACCATATTGCAAAATAGATGAAAAACAATTAACCCTCACCACGCATTCCTAACGTGCCTTTCCAAAATTTAAGAAAACAAAAATAACCAAAATATTAACCTGGCTTATCGAGCAAACCGGGCTAATTCATCCAAACCAAGTTCCTTGTAGAAAAATGGTTGAAGTGATGATGCATTTTTTAATTTTTATTCTTTTTTCATCAAAGCTTAATGAACTGTTCAGGCTTACTGGTAGAATTGGATCGCTTAATCGGGGTTAAGCGTTCAATGGAAGGTACCCGAACTTATAGACTGAGTTCCTCAAATTGTACAATGTTATGGGAATAAACCAAAAATTCTCTTATACCAAATTTTATACAAATGCGATAAAACACCTGTGTTGTGTTAATTTCCGTGAAATCGAGAGTGAATTTTCTATGGGAAACACACGAAATTATGGCCCGTTCACGACTTTGATCATCAATCTATCTCAAGAACTTCTCAAGACATGACGGACACCGCCCAATTGAATTTCTTTTGTGATTCTATGAACATGTCTTCAAGGAATATATAGTAGGAAATGTTATTTTTACACACTTTGCACAAACCAATCATACCTTCAGTTGTATGCCAGATCGGTAAAAAAATGGGAAACTGTGTATACTTAGTCAAATAAGAAAATATTTAATGCGCTGTTATTAAAAATGATGCAAAACAATAAAACTTTAAATATAATATGCAATAATGAATACGGTTATATTATCCCTCCAATATAGCCAATTTGTAAGTGCAAAAATAAGATATTTAATGTGAGCTGTTGTAATTTAATTTAATTTAATTTAATTTAATTTAATTATATGATCTTAAAAACACGTTCTTGATATACGATGTGCACTTGGCGAAAGTTAGTAAATAAGAATGAATTACATCAAACATACAAATGTGAATCGGAAGGAATATACTGTTCTTATTTAGTTTATTTACATATACTTAAATTATAATTATATAAGATTATGCAAAAACTTGTATGCATTTCCTAAAACACATTATTAGAAACTTTTTTAAATTCATTACCTCAAAACTAATAGATTTCAATCTACTTTTGCTAATCATAAGGAATTAATCAATGACACAAACCAAATAGTAAGTTAAAATTCTGAAGCATTGCCAGCGTTAATTCATTAAAGTATAATTTAAGACAAAAACATATCCTGATTAAAAGCAGTTTAACTACACAAGTTCATGCACATTAAGACACTGTCTAAGGTTTAAGAAAATGTCCGAATGAAGAATTAATGAGCTTCATAGCTGGTCAACTGTCACTCCCAAAATCAATGCAATTTTGAAAATCTGCGTATTCTCGGGCTTACCTTATATATAAATGCATTATGCTTAAAAGTGAGTCTTTCTGTGATCTATGAAGTGAGAACAAAATAATTAAAAAGTAAAAAAATTCCTCTATAAAACAAAAGCAACATACAAATAGCAGGCAATTCCTATAAATACTAGGAACAAGAACAATCAAATAGCAGAGAGTTCTAATAAATATCAGGAATAAAATCAACACGTATTAAAAAGGATAAACATATTACAGTGTGTACGATAGAAAGTTGTAGTTTTACTTTAAGTAAAGTTATAATTTCGTATAGTATATTCTAATTGCAGTGATATGGCACATATAGGTTAATTTAAAATTCGTTATCTTAAAAAGAACAACCGTAACAATAGGTTTCTGGTTCATAAACAGCTTCTAAAAATATTAATTAAATTTAATTAAAATTAACTGTCGTCCATAGTTAATATCCAATAATATCGCCATACAGTATTTTCATTGTACAAAAGAAAAATAATGTAACTTGCAGTTTATACTGATGACTCAAGAAAAACCAATATAAGTTGAATTTCTGTTGTGAACTTAGCAAAACAATTTGTATTAAAATCCAACCCAAATATTCTTCCGTTTTCTGCCAAGGCTACACCAAGATTTTATGTCATCTATAAATCGAATCAATCCAATACCAGTTCGGGGTTTTGAGCAAACACTCTTTCCGTATTCAAAACCATTTCTTGCGTTTTGTACACAATGAATCACAATAAAAAAATACCGTATTGTATTAAACAACGTTAAACCCACTGTTTGCGTGAGATACGCAAGACGGCGCCCCTGGAAGGCAGTGCACCTGTCAGCAGCTATCATTATAGAGTGTGCGCGCAGTTAAAATAAATACGAAAAAAGAGAGCCGCTTACGTAATAACTAATGCTGCAGCTAGACAATAAGTTTTAAGTTAGTCTTCTATTAAGCCTTCATCCAACCGTAGCATACGCGGTACGCGCGCAGAATCAAGTGCTACTCGGCGATGTCTGCGGGCAGCGCCAAACTCAATAAACTAGGAACAAATGTACACCTAAAATTGTTTTGATTGGAACGTTTAGAGCATGGGTGAGTACGCTTCTAATCCACCACTTATGGTGAGCAAATTATGCACTCACCTATTATTATATATGTTCGAATAAAAAACACCTTAGTTGTAAATGTCCATTGAAATTTATTAACTTTGCCGACGGACAGACGCTTCCATTAACCGCGTGGGCCACGTATGCTGCGGTACGCT